>JAZKJV010001903.1:600000-853843 GCA_037367405.1 Ottelia alismoides | reverse complement strand
TTTACTACTAGAAAATTTAAGCTTCAACATTTTGGTATGTGGACATATGCTCCAGTTGGGATGCGCTCAATAAATTGTTTGGACCAATAATCCTTGACAACACAAAGTCTAAGATCTGAGATGTTAAAGACCCGACGAGAGAAACCCGAGAAGGAACCACCCTCGGTTCCATCTCTAGACTTCATCTCAGCCCTCGATACCGAAGGAGAAACGTTGCTTCTTAAAAGCCACTTGTTTTAAGGACAGAAGGGCGCCTAAGGCCTTCGGATCAAAACAACCCTCCACGTGAGTTGGTGAGTTGGTATACGTGAGGTGGGATATTGTGTTAATACCCTCGTAGATTCCTATAAATGCATGGTAATTATCAACTGTTGGTATTTTTTGCAGAAGCCCAGACGCTTTCAAGAATCACAGGCATACCCCTACAGGCAAAGTATTGAAACAGAATATTTATACTTATACCATGTACGTCATGATTGCTATCTCGCACAGTACTCATAAATAAATTATTTTTTTATATCATTGTAAAGAAAATTTGACCCCCTTTGATTTGGTATATTGTAGACAATTATTAGCTATTTATGTGATTATCTATGAATTTTTGAAGTCAATAATGGTTCTGAGATTGCTTATTCATTATAAATTCATTTTATCTCAAAAATTTGTGAAAAATATTTGTTGGAGAGGAAATTGAAATTGAAAACTTTTTCCACTTAAATAATTGAATTTAATTGAGATTGTGTCTTGGATGAATGGTGATTTGCTTGTTCGATTTCTCATTAGATTATATTGCAATGTATTTTAAAAATAAAAATACTCAATATGCACCATTATTTGATACATCATTGAGATTTTTTTGGATTTTTCTGAGATCAGTTGATTGGGTTGAAAATTCATTAATGGCTAAACAGAATATTTGTGCAACTACATTTTTATCTCATCCTTATTATTTTAAAATATTCTCAAAAAAAATACAGAAGCATCATTGTATTATTATTTACACAAATATATTTTAGTTTCTTGAAATATTACGTCATCTATTAAATTGAAAAAAAAAACACAAGTAATCATCACTGCATACGTAATTGCACTTGCATCCAAATTTTTTGTAAAAATATTTTTTGTATACTCCACTTCATATAGTTTAAGGGAAAATCATCGCGTTTGATTTTTTGAGTTTATTTAAATATTAAATTAATTGATTGAAAAAAATTCCCTTGGATTTGCATTTAGTTTTAAATCTCATTCATTCACTTCTTTTTATAAATCAAAATGAAAATTTGCAAAAAAAGCATTATTTTGTCCGGAATATTTGTGAGTTTACATTTTGCCTCATTGAGTTCGACTTTGGAATTTGTCCAAGTAAAATAAATAATCGACCACACAGATTAAAATTCAAACATTAGTTAGTGGTTTTTGATTGGTTACTCTTTATCACCTGCTACAAATGAAATAAATCCATATAATTAAGAGTGGTAAAGTCTGCATCTTCAACTGCCACCTTGACAGTGACATAGCCACCTCCTCAATGTAAGAACACTAGTTGGAAGCCCGTGCTTTGCACGGGCAAATGTGTTGTATGCATCTTTAGCTGGTGTAGTGAAGAAATAATCTGATTAAAAAATATTAATAGCAGGTAATGTAAAGTAAGGAAACCCTCGTGGAGGCAGATCCTGGAGCGTCATCATCTTTGAGATCGTCTTGGTTGGCTGCATGGGAGATGGAAACGCTCAATAATCTTTTCCCATTTTCTTGGGTCAGGATCTGGAGACACCGAACACATGTGTCTTATGGGACGACCAAAGAAATGGCTTGGAAACATAACTATGAAAATGACCAAAGAACATATGGGAAAATGAACAGGTTGATAACAGAAGAAAAAACAACCACCAGACTTTGATAGGTTATTCATACAAAACATGTGTAGTCAATCATATTCATATTCCCACGGCTATTTTGCATTAAAACTGTTAGGAATTATACCATAGCACGAGGGACATTCTTATTTTATTTTTACCTTTTTGTTTCTCTCTATAGATGCGGCACACTGTTTCAATCGTAATATTGATTTCTAGTTAGAAGTGAGTAACTGAATAAATAAATAGAAATGAGAAGCGTGCATTGGAACGTATCATAAAATATAACGACTATAATCAATATGAGAATAAAAGAATGTGTATGGAATTTTCGACAGCAATTCCTTTATATTATGGACTCCCAAACGCTATTATGTACCTGTAGAAACAATACATATCAATATTCAATAAAATTTCACATATATTGCATAGTCACAACCATATTAGGAGAGAACTTTATTGGAAGTAATAAATACGAAGCAAGTTGCTTTTATGGCTAAACGTCATGTAAGATATATGAAAGGAAGTAGGTTTTTTTGTACAATAGTTCGATACCAAAATATGAAGGAAAGCAAGTTAACAGTTTCAAAAAAGAAGTGCTTATAAGCATTAAGATCGAAGAAGAAGAAACATGAGTGTGATGATCTTCTTCATGTCGGTGAGAGAACCGTAGATTTTTCTGCCATCTACCTGGGAAATGTTGAAGGAGAATGTGTTAGTAAGAAATTATTGAAGGTAAAGGTTGTTTCTTGATAGGTTATTTCATGGTATCTTACATATATATAGTGTTTTAATGTTCAGGTGGAGTGTGTTGACTCAGTAACAGCAACTGCAGTGAGATCTCCTCGAAGTGCATAATGAACATTTCTTTCTGTTACACGTATGTGGAATGTATAGTCCTTTTGCGCGCATTTGTTGAGGAGATTATGCAGTACTATTTCTGATGTATCCTGGGAGAGAGCAGTATACATATTAGATGGTGGTTATGAGCAATAAGGCAATTGCATATAATTGGTTGGTAGAACCTGTTCGAGCAGTGCTTGTAATTCAGAAATTGTGATCTTGAGCATTTTCTCAGCGGCATCTGCGAAGATGGTAACGTACGCACGAGAGGTGCCATCTGTAATGTCAGCTTTGATTTTCATTCTGTAGAGTAAGGCATATGGTTAAGAAATATATGAAATGTGAAGATCATATGAATGAAAAATATTTGGAGTAACTGACCTTGATAAGCAAATTGGGTTTTTGCCATGGCAAGTTAAGCAGGTGTTGTTGTCATCTAATGTGTATGAGCTATAGCATAAACTGCAACAGTCGTACCATAACTTTGTGTTTGTCAAGATCTTTATTACAGTTGCATTTATGGTGTAGGTCATGGACTGTAAAGTGGACAAATGAAATAGTTATTTGTGAAAGTGCATACAGAAGGAGAAGTCGACGAAATAATTGAATGAGGGAGGAATGGAAAAAGCGAGTGTCGATGGTACCTTTAGCGGGAAATTTTTGCATGCTTCTATAAGGTCTCCAATTGTAGAGTTGGTACTTGGGAAAGTGATGCTCATGTTTGCAGTAGCCAGTGGAGTTGTTAATTTGTGTTGATCTTTAGATGTGGAGAACCTAAAATAATATGAAGAAAATCAGATAGGTAGTTGTAAGAGGTACATATTTTGTATATTATTTTATAGAAGTTGAAACCATGAGATGAGACGTGTTATCGCTTCTGTTGGAGGTGGGCTCAGTTGGAGTGTGGAGAAACCAGTTGTTGATAAGGTGTATGAACCTGAAGAAGGTAAATTATTTCCAAATTTTTATATTGATTGCATGTAGTGAGAAGTTGTAAGTGAAGAATGTGATGCACTTGTTACCTTGGTAAGTCGAGACAGATAAGCAACATGCAAGTAGAACATCGTTATGTGCTGAAGCATGTTGTAGGGTGTCGTTGATTGTGATTGCTAGAGTACCCCATATTGTAATGGTTACTACTGATTCACTACATGTAGGCAAAATGTAAGAGCATGTAAGCGTGGGTGCTTGTAGTGATAAGAGATGGAAGGGTTTACCTTTCGTCGATGATGGTGACGTTAGCTTTTTCTTGCGTAGTACCAGCTCTGGTTGTGATAGTAGTAAGTTGTTGTGCGTGGACAACAATACCCATCACATCTACATAAAAAGTAAATGATCAATAAGTGAATAGATAATAATGTATATAAAAATAAGGATGTAAAGTGCATGTATGACGATATTTTTATGTCTTATGAATTATTTGCAATATATAGAAAGGAAGATATGGAGTTCAGTTACCTATAAGGGAGATGCTATTTAGTGCAATTGAAGGCAGATTTTTTATTGGAACTAAATGGTTCTTGATGTTTGGGAATGAAGCATCATCATCTAACATGTGGACGATAGACCGACTTTTGATGGCCATTTGATAACGGTGGTCAATGATTTTGTGCTTTCTTCGCGATTCAGTAATGTCCACGTTGGAGAATAAATATATTTTGCCAAGTTGAAGTGTTGTCTTCCATTTGTCGAGATTGTAATCCGAAACTGATCCCTGCATTTCTGATCCCTACAATAACATTACAGAATAATAATAATAATTGAATACTATTCGAAGGAGTAACGTCAAAGAAAGAAAAGAAAGGTCTGTGAATATGTTACCTTCTCATCTATGACAACAAAAGCAAGATGATTTCCATAAGTCGGACCAAATAACTGACCGTACCATAATCGATTAATTCGAAGGTGGTAGATTGCATTGTAGATGTTTGGATGTGCTACATCAAGTGGAACTATTCGACGGCTAAAAGGGATGGATTGTTTTTTCTTTATTTCCTGCTCATCTGCATTTATGCGTTCTTTTCCTTTACCTTGAGATATTTCAGGATGTGTAGTCTTTTGTTGCTTTAAGGTGGTAGAATCTGTATTTAAGGTAAGTATAAAAAAAACATGCAGCAAAGATGAGGTCATGAAAGTAAAAAATGATGGCATACCTTGTATAACAATGCCGGATGAGTGTCGCTTTAAGGGTGCAGATTGCGAGATGTTATCGTTATTGCGTGGAGTTGATGTGGAAATTTTACTGGCTTCTACATTTGAAGATGAGTAACCTTTATCATGACTGAGGTGGATCAGTTCTTGAGTTGTACCTGTTTTGCTTTGTGTATGAGAAGGAAGTGCAAGAGAGGCAATCAACTGATTTTCTGCAGATGAGAAGGTGAAGATTAGAACATGAGCGTAGCAGCATGGAGGCAATGCTTTTTTGAGTATTGTCGTATGCATAAAATTGAAGATGTGAACTTACATGTATGCGTGTTTTCATTGTTGGTTTGTATGTATGAAAGATAATGTGAGTTAATTTAGCTTTATTGTATGGGATGTAAAGGCAAAATAGTTGAGATATTTGGTTTTGAAGAAAGTATTGGTCCTACATGAAGTGATTTACATATAACGGTGTACATACCTGGATGATAAGTTGAGATGGTTTGAAATAATTGAGCACTTAGAATGAGGAAGAACAACGTGATCTGATGTATGAGAGAACTTCATTATACACAACATTTCTAGTACAGCTTGGGGGACATGCTTCATTTATAGGCAGCAAGATTTTGAGGCCACTTCGAGATGTTACTCTTGAGACGGCGACATAAAGTTGCCCATGGCTGAAAACAGGATTTTGCAAGTATAATCCTACTTGCATTAGAGTTTGTCCTTGACTTTTGTTAATAGTCATAGCGAAAGCTAACTTTATGGGAAATTGTCGACGCCTTAAGGAAAAGTTGCTACCAGTATTTGGAGTAATCAAGTCAATTCGTGGAATATAGACTCGTCTTCCAGAATAATCTCCAGATAATATTTGAGCATCAACGACTCTAGATTGAATGTCTTTAATAATAAGGCGTGTGCCATTGCAAAGACCAACTGACTGATCAATGTTTCGTAAAAGTATAACAGGAGCTCCAACTTTTAATCGTAAAATGCCAGGTTGTAATTCCGGTAGGTTGATGGAATTCAAGTATTCAATAGAGTATTCAGAAGCTTCACATGTTGTATCTTCATTTGAAGGTATTGCTTTATCAAAACTGTATAAGACAACTTCCTCGGTAGGAAGTTTCTTTAGTAGGAGTTCATTAATATCAGCGACGTCAATATTTCGAGCAGCTAAAATGGTTCTATCTTTAAAAAATGAAGGATCCAAGTAGTTGGAGGAAATATCTGTATAAATGGCATCAACCAAGCCATTTATACCTAATTTTGGATCAATTAACATATCAGAAGGAATATCAACCAATGAGTACTCAAGCGAGTCATTCATGTTTGTATAACGAATTTGATCAGCGCCGATATCAAGGAGCCATTTTTCGAATTGAATATCAGTCAATGCTTCATTTTGACAGTTACTTGATAAGCGCATATTCTTTGAGAGGCAAAGAACTTGACATTGTCTCTAGAGGTAACTTCTTGTTAATGTAGCATCAACAACATCAGCACGAGCGGCCTTTGCGATAACAGGGAGAATTTGACGGAAGTCCCCTCCAAGTACAACTGTTATGCCACCAAAGACACGGCCTTCTGCATTTGATTTAGTATCACGTAGCAAGTCTCGGAAAGTTCTATCCAATGCTTCAAATGCTAGCCGATGCATCATTGGAGCTTCATCCCAAATAACTAATTTTGTTTTAAGAAGAAGTTTACCAAGTTTGGATTGTCGAGTTATATGACATGTGGAAAATTCATCTAAATGCAAAGGAATTTTAAATCTAGAATGTGCAGTCCGTCCACCTGGAAGGAGCAAGGAAGCTATCCCAGATGAGGCAACGGGTAGGACAACTTGTTGTTGAGAACGAAGCCTAGCAATTAATGTTCTCCATATAAATGTTTTTCCAACTCCGCCACTTCCATGAATGAAGAAGAAGTAACCAAGATCACGTGTGCATGACTCAGTGATTTTATCATAGATCAGTTTTTGGTCGTCGTTTAACGAAGAAAATAGGTGCATGAATTCATGCTCTTCTACGTGGACATCATAGTGCATGTCTTCTATAAGTAAGCTAGTATGCTCTTGAGGATCAAGGCTGCAATTAGTCACCCGAGCGATTGAGTAGTCTGCGAGAGACCGTCCATTTCTTTGTAGAATGGAGTCAAGATGAGCTAAACCTCTTTCTTGTAACTCTGTATCAAGTAATGTGGTCTGTCTTCGATTACTATCATCTGCATGTTTGCGTTGGAAGTCATCAGTTAGGATTTTCCAATATTTATTCCACAATGTAGTAGGATGCACCATGTTTGCTGCCATTAAAATCGAAGCAAATAAGTGTCGTAGTTGCCATCCAGTTGCCCAGGTAGATGCTTCTTCTATAGCATATGCCCATTCATTATCATCTTCAAGAAAACCATGTTTCTCACAGGCCATTTTGAATGTATCATATGTTGTGCCATTTACTGTACGGAGATCAAGAAAATCTGAAGGTCCTGTAATGCGAAGAAGCAACATTCGTAGATAGTATAGTTCACCAGATGCTAGCTTCGCGTTTGGTAGTCGACCAATGCTCCTTCCGCTAACTCGAGGAGTCCATATCTTATTTTGCGGATCCCAAACATAGAATTGTGGAAATTGTATATAAGTTAACATTCGTGCTGCAGGGGTGGTTTTATTTGTGTTAAACCACTCTGTTAGCATTGTTCGACCACTAAATGGATTGTCTGTAATGGTATGTAAGTCATCATCATCAGAAAAAAACATATTTTGCTGATCAGGCAAATGATAACTTAATGTTTGAACAGAGGGATTTCTGTAATGTAATCTAAAATCAAATATTCTCCAAGAAGCTTCAATCGCAGAGATGTATCTTGCATTTAAATATTGAGTGATTTCATCTATATCATCCTTGTCATTCTGTAATGTGAATGTCAGCTTATCAAATCCCTTATGTACATACTTGAAGAGATATTTGATTGCTCGAAGCTGATTACAAATTTCAACATTGATGTGTGCATCATATTTAGTAATCAAGTCAATATTGTACGGTACTATCCACCTGTTGTCAATTGTTGAACCTCTAACAGCAACTGTTCTACCATCATCTCGTCTTCTATAAATTGCATAGCCGTCAGCATCGAAGACTGTTTCAGGGGAAAATTTTTTGGGATAGAATTTAGAGCATTTATTATCAACCATGCATGGTGATTTAGAGTTAAGTGCACCACATGGACCATGTACCAGGGAACGAAGAATAGTTTCGTAAGCATATTTGTCGATAATCGGATCAGGAATTTCTGCAGATACTATTCTATTGATGTCCGCAGGTGTTCTTATTTTTGCGCTTTCATCTAAGGTTATAAGCATATGCATGTGAGGGAGGCCGCGTTTCTGAAACTCTATTACAGCTAAGTCTGTACGAAAGTTACCAGATAGAATTAGTATGAGGAATGGTGATAACAGAGGAGGATGTTTTGACAGAGTATGAGAGAAAACCTGATTTGACTTTTCCGAAGAAGTGCCTTTTGATGATGTCATCCCTTAGTTCTGCTATCTTTAAGTTGAATACTCGTGCAACAATATCGGGACGGTCTTCTGGATTTTCACAACCACTAAGCTCAAGCATGTAACGAATTTCTTTCCAATTAGGATTGCAAGTGAATGTTAGGAAAATGTCGGGTGTACCCGCCCAAGCACAGAGAGCCATGGCATCGTAGTAATGATGCAACATATATCTTGGGCCTCCAGTGAAAGAGGAAGGTAATATGATACGTTTTCCAATTTTTTTCCCTAGGTGCTCACCGGAGGAAATAGCATTGCAAATGTTAGCAAAATTTTCGCTTCGGAACTTATCTTGGTTTTGCCGAAACCAATTTAGTCGGTTTTGCTCTATGGATGCAAAAGCATCAACAATGAACTGTTGTAACAGTCTACCACCTCTTAATAGTGCAGATCCATATTCGAGAGGACGGAAGTGAAGACGATAAGCATAAAAGTCCATCATGGAAATTGGAGTGGGTGTTTGATTGGTGGTTGTATCCTTAGTCATTAGGCCTATTCTCCATCCATCTTCACCATATGGAAAAAGAATCGGATATTGTAAAGACATATATGCAGGATGTAACTCAGTAATTCGCTGAAAACCATCTGAGCTTTTGCAAACAATAATGTCACGATTGCAAGGCTGATCATCTCCATCTCCAACAATCAGCACAGCAAGTTCATCAGCAGATGGAGGCACATGTTGTCTACTTCTTGAGTGGCAAATCTTTAATGTCACCGAGCATTGTTCATGTTCTTCAACCCATTTGCTTACTTCTTTGAAAATAGAAGCATATGGGTTACAATGATGGAACATTATTTGCAAGTCTTCCATCAATCTGGCATTTGCGATGGTGTTGTTCGAACAGCCGAAGAAGGCTCGGCAACGATTTTCTTTCTCATGACGTGTGTCAAAGACATATAATTGTGAGAAACATGGAGGGCTTGAATGCAATGGTATCAACGATCCAATTCTATGGTACATTTGCCCATGAATTCTATAACAGTATGGTCCATGTCCGTTATTTATTGATAAATCAACAGAAGCTCCAACTGATGTGAAAGAGAAGCAGTTGTTGTACTGCCGTATAAATTTACGGAAATGAGAAGAGCATGTATGGTCACCGCTTAACAGGGAATGCAAGAGTTGTGGTGCTCGCTGCAGAGGAGGTAACTTTATAGTACCATTAGAGCAACACAAGTTGAAGCTTGGTGTCATTGTACTTGATCGCTTTCTCTTCTCTTTTGACCACATGATTGCTCCACAATTTTGACAAGAACAATTTGGCCGACCGAAATTCCAACGGTCTATATATTTTCCTGAGGAGGATTGAAACACAATTTAGGACACGTATAGGGAAGCAATTGTACATCAACTCAACATAAGATATGTACGTACGCTTTTTCCGTGATGTATATTGCTTGCATTGTGCATCAAGTTGTGGTACTATACGCGAAAGGTAAATACATGAAGATGTTAGTATTCTAGATATTAGTAGGTAGTATATTATTAAGGTAAATTGCATGTTCATAATGAAATTCAGTAATGGACGTAGGAACTATGCATGGTCGGGGTGGAGGTTTCATAGGGCATAATGGGTCAAGCATTGGAAGGAAGAGATGAGAAAGAGAAAATAATACAGAAGCATGTCTTTGAAGATTATGATTGATGCACTGGTGGATAATGTGGTACATAAAAATTTAGTAAGTACCTTCGGAGGAGGTGAATGTCAGATTTTGATTGTCGTTGGCTTTTGCTCTTGCTGCGTAAAGAGTTAATGTTTGGTAGGAGAAGTCGCCGGATTGAAGGAGTGTAAGCAGAAAAGAAGAAATGTGTGGAGAGTAACCTATTTTTAAGTGCGCCCTCATTCTTTCGGTAGGCTGATGAGCTGGAAGGGAAGGAAAATACATGAGACATGAAATCGTAAGTAATTAGTAAGTACCATATACATGAGACGAGGAAAGGTTTAATGCGTAGATGGTAATATATGGTTATTATGTTTATGGTACACGTAACATGGTAGGACATACGTTATAAGCCGATTAATATATAAGTAGAGGTCATGGGGCAGGAAGAAGAAAAGTTTGTTTGAGCTTAGCCTGACAGTAGTGGTGTAAATAAGTAGAATAAACTTTTACGCTACATGTAGATAGACAGAAACATACATTCTCATACACGTACACACACAATCACATGCATACATTGACACACATGTAGTTAGGTAGACTTATTTACTTGCATATGAATATGTATGATATGATTATATTCATTCTTCCGGTAGGTCGCTAAGGTAAAAGGGAAAGAGAAGACATGAGACGTCAAATCCTAAGTAATTAATAACATAAACATGGCATGAGTGAATGTTTATTTTGTAAATGGTAATATATGGTTATTATGTTTGAGCTCAGTCTGATAGTGCCGTACGAAAATGTAGGATATAATTATATACTAAAATAAGTTTTATACAATTGTACATGCATGTGGACATATAAGTTAGAAGTAGTATGGAGTTGCTTAGTAGATGCCATTTGGGAACCAGTGTCTGAGTTATCTAGAAGAAATTGTTATAGAAAGCAAAATATAAATATTTAGAAGAAAGAATTTTACAGATAGTGTTGATAAATAAATTTTGAGGTATCTAAAATAAATGTTGTAGTGGCTAAATAAATAGAATGGAATTCTCATGTTACACACATAGATATACAGAGAGACACTCACATACACGGGCACACACAAGCACATACATACAAGCAGACGAATACGTAGGATGCATACAATTATATATTTAAATAAGTGTTATACAATCGTAGACACGTGTGGAGAATACAACTTGCAAATACCTCCTCTTTAACATTAGAGTTTGTATATGTGATGTGAAAGGAAGATGATAGCACGATTCACAAGCATGGTAAGGATGTAATCGGCAGCCGGCTTACACGAAGCACCCACTGGTGTCGTACCGACTGATAACTCGCAACCAAGATGATAGCACGATGCACAAGCATGCTAATAAATGTTGTAGTGGCTAAATAAATAGAATGGAATTCTCATGTTACACACATAGATATACAGAGAGATACTCACATACACGGGCACACACAAGCACATACATACAAGCAGACGAATACGTAGGATGCATACAATTATATATTTAAATAAGTGTTATACAATCGTAGACACGTGTGGAGAATACAACTTGCAAATACCTCCTCTTTAACATTAGAGTTTGTATATGTGATGTGAAAGGAAGATGATAGCACGATTCACAAGCATGGTAAGGATGTAATCGGCAGCCGGCTTACACGAAGCACCCACTGGTGTCGTACCGACTGATAACTCGCAACCAAGATGATAGCACGATGCACAAGCATGCTAAGGATGTAATCGGCAGCCGGCTTACACGAAGCACCCACTGGTGTCGTACCGACTGAAAACTCGCAACCCATGCCGGAGCGCACAAGTCTGCAACGTCACACATCTTCTTTTGGGGAAATATATTGTAATCTAAATTGGTGGAGAACACCGATTACCGCGGTCAAAGGCCCAGGTAGAACTTCATTAGAATAACTTGAAAGTGTTAAAAGAATATAAATTAGCTCAGCTAAGAAGAAATCTGAATATAGCATAGATTGGTTGAGGTCCTAGCACTGCACGCAGCAGAACACCACCATGATATCGAGCACATGTTCACTCGTGGGCAGACATGACAATAGTCAGAATAAAGTATTCGTGACAATGTTCGAATAAGAAAAGAAGGCAACTTTCAGGCATAAGGCCACAACAGAAATCAGATCCAGGTCCACAGTGAATTAGTCAGACATGGTTGACGTTTTATGTTTGAAGGATGTGTATTTTATATTCCCAAAGAAATATACAGATCCAGACTGAACGATTCAGAAAATTTATATGTCGAGGAGTGCTGACTTTAAACATTCGAGAAATTCTGTAACAGTCTTGAATACCTTCTTCCCGAGGAGTGGTTGTGTGTGAAGAGACTTCCATGGTGGTCGTTGGAAGAGGCAGCCTGCGGACATGGGTCGGATTTGCAATTCAAAGTTAAATACTGGAGATACGACTGGAAGGACTGTTTAGAAGTTGCAGGGGAGAGATGTGGAAGACTGTACCTTCAGATATGTAGACGTTGTTGCAAACGTAAGAAGACATGCAAGGGGGTTTGATATATAAGAGAGTATGCTGGCAGTTGTCAAATAAAAAAGGGGGTTGCATGGGAATGTTGAGTCTGCAGACAACACGTGACAGTGAAAGGCAACTGGCATTGTAGGCGCACTGTGAGATGAAGACGGATGTGAGGAAAAGGGAAATGTGGGATTCGAATATCACGAACGATTGATGGGGAAATGCCGAAGTAATAATGTCGGTGGAAGCCCCCCTGCTTGTAATATAGTAATAGATTTGCGGTGAGGCGGTACATATGCGGTGCCCTCATAGCTGTCGCGACGATCCTGAAGGGAGAGGTCGAGTGGAGATTGGTGAGGAGTCAGGAGTCGAGGGGGGAAGAGAGGGAAATATATATATATATATTTAGTTGGGAGAGTGAGAGGAGTACAGAAAGATGGAAATCTATATCTATCTATATTACTAAAGCTGGGTTTTTCCCAGATTATGTGACACGTGTGTGCCCTCACTCCTCCCTCTCCCGGCGCCCCTTCATTTCTTCGCTCCAAATCCCCACCACCTTCCTCAGATGTCCCATGTTTCCCATCTCCAGCAACTCCATGCTCATCTTATCAAAATGGGCAAGCCCTTTCCCTCCCCCTCCACCAACGTATCCCCTCTTCGGCCCTTTCCCCTCCCCCTTCCTTCCGTTACTCTCGATGTGTCCCCCGCATCGCCTTCCCTTTCTAACCCATTCTCTTCTATTGCAACATCTACCTCAACTCATTCGCCGAGTCCACCCACCCCCTCGATTTGTTCCCCGTCCTCTCTCACCTCTTCCACTACGGCCTCAACCCCGACTCTTTCACCTTCTCCTGCTTCATCAAACCATGCTCCGAGTCCCACGATCTCGACATCAGGAGAGTCCTCCATGGATACGTCGAGAAGCTCGGGATCGACTCAGATGGGTTTATCCACAGCACAATCATACACCTATGGTTCAGTTCATGTGGGGGAGATCGAGCATGCACGACTATTATTCGATAAAATGTCGAGGAGAGACATTGTTAGCTGGATTACCTTAATTACTCACTTGAACAATACCAGAGATATAGGAATTACCCAGGAGGTGTTAGAAGTTCAAACCGATGCCTGAGAGGAGCGTGAGGTCATAGAATTTAGTAATTTCCCGATAAGTTCCGCTAGAGAATTTAAGTGGGTAGTGGATATGTTCCGTAAGGGGGAGTACATTAGGATGAAGCCCAACGATGTGACCGTTGTTGCAATTCCAGCGGCACGTGTGGATTTGGGCATGCATGGTCTTTGAAGGAGGTTGTACGACTACTTGGAGGAATGGGGGCTCAATATGAATGTCCGTATGCAATACTTTGATCCATATGTTTATCAAGTGCAGGTGCTTAGCTTTGGAGTGTTTTTGATAATATGGCTGGTCGCATGGTGGTTTCATTGTTGGCAATGATTGCGGGGGTTGATGATACATGATCGGGCAAAATAAGAGCTGGAGCTCTTTGGACAGATCATGTAATTTGGCATGAGCCTGAATCGGGTCTACATACGAGTACCCATATGTGATTACTCGATGATGGGCAACAGCTTTTTGCAAACATGGCGAGGGACTACAGTATTGCTCCAGAGATTGAGCATTACGGTACAATGGTCGATCTTCTCACCCGCGCTAAACTTCTCTACAACGCATTAGAATTCATTAAGAACATGACGATTGCGCCCAATGGTGTGGTGCGGGGCACAAAAATGCCGAAATTGGTGAAGAAGCAATCAAGTACCTTCAGCGATTAGACCTGCTCAATGATAGGTGTTGTGCTTTCAAACATCTATGCGGAGGCCAGGCAATGGGAGGATGTGGCACGGGTCCGGCGGATGATAAAAGATCATGGGTTGAAGAAGACTGCTGGATGGAGCACTATATCGGTAGATAGATGGGATTGTCCATAAATTTGTGGCAAAGTGATTGCGGTGTCCCACATGTGGTTGAGATTCACGATAAATGGGAGGAGCTACTGGAACAGATGAAGCTCCGGAATGGTGCTCGACATGGAGGATAAGTAGAATGAGAATACGTACTCTACAATCACAGCGAGAAGTTGGAGGTTACATTTGGATTGCTAAGCACTCCCGCATGATCTTTGATCATAAGTACCTTCACGTATGTATTGATTGCCATGTGGCGCTCAAATTGATCTCGGATATCTTGAGGAGACAGATGGTAATTCTTGGTCGAATTTGATTCCATTACTTTAGGGATGATCCTTGCTCATGCAATGATTACTGGTTGTGATGCAACCTTCTTTTTTTCCAAGAATCAAAGAACCAACAATCATGGACAAAATTACTTATTAAAAAATGAAGTTTTAAGCAACAATATTTCGTTAAATCGATAAATGGTTTCTTCCATTGTAATTCTCTACGTTTCGTGGATGCACAAGTGAATACATGAACCATTGTGAAGATCCTTGAAAGAAGGAAAGATAAGTTTCTACTGTAGATATGTATTTACATCATTGATTATATTAGATTTAGTTAGTTTTTTCTAACACTTCTATCAACTAACCACAAAAATTAGAAATATTTAATTTACATTTTAATGCTTAGCTTTGTGAATTGTGATTTATAGTGATTCTTAAACAAAATTTTAACAAGTTATGCCGATTATGTTGTGTTGTCCTTCTTAAATAGATTTACTTTATTTTCCAAGTAACCTAAAAGTTAACTCTTTTTGTGTGGTTACAATTTATTTTTAAGTTTTACATGCATTTCCTGTTGTACTATATATCGTTTTTAAAATTAAGTTGCTTTATATCTCTATTTTTAAATCCATTTTTCTAAGTTGATACAATTCCTTTAAACCTTTTCATATTCAACATGACTATACAATTATTAATTTTTACATATTTCATATTTAATTTAAATTACAACATATTATTCTTTTTTTTAAAATTTGTGTTATCTATAGAATGCGATGAATGCTAACCATCCACCATCTTGCCGTCAGCATAGGAAGACCAGTCTCGAGCATAAATAACATGAAGACCCCTCTCGAAAATACCACTAAAAAAGCAAGCCTGGATTCTTAGCTAAGAGATGGAGTAGAGGTTGGTAGCTCAATTGAAATCTATGAAACAAGTTTGCAGCATTTTTTAAATTGGAATTGGCACAATATCGAGAAGTAGCAGCCTTTGCTCAATTTGGTTCATACCTTGCTTCTACAACTCAAGAATCACTAAATAAAGGTGCAAGACTAACATAATTCCATACAAGCTGGAGACATATGGACATATATCCAACCAATATGATTCCAATTAAATTCACTCTTTCACAAATCAATAAGCGTAAATCATGTCAAACCAAGATGGATCATTTCCGAACTCTACGGATTTGAACTTCTCCCAAAATCATTTCCGGTGTGAAATTCCATTCTATGCGTAACATGGACGAGTCGATCGGAAAACATTCTATTTTAGCCTCTTGATGCACCCTTCGGAGTGCTGCATGTCTTGACCAAAAAAAGAAATACGTGCTTTGATGATGGACCTTCGACGTGATCAAAGCCCACTTGGTTGTGGGGGAAAAACATGCCCGCACATGCTTAATTCCCACTACGTTGTCAATTCTCATGGATTATTCTACTACCAGGGGAACTAGACCTTAGCGAAATAATACTTTCAATATTATGAGAAAAAGGGTATTTTTAGCCAAGTTATTACTAACTTTCCATTACTGCTTGAATGGGAAAAAAAGGTATTTCTACTTATTTATGCTGAAAATTAAGACGCAACGAAGCTTGAGTATTAGCTAATATCTTCATTATTTTAGCTCGGCTTTATTCAAGAAATGTGATATACGAATGCATATTTTCACATTATACTAATTCAATTTTGTAGTAATATTTCAAATTTTCAATGAAAAATGGATATTCAATTATTAATTCATTCACTCAACGAAAATCTGACTTATCATTTGAAAGATTTTTTTAACGGAATAGAACGAGTTCTGTCTAGCTTAGAGATGATGTATTGGCTTAATTGAAATTTTTATTTAAAAAACTCGCACATTTTAGAGCAAATATACTATTAAATAAAATTATTGATACAATAAAATATTTTTAAATAATAGAAACTTTATCCCGCTGCGAAGCGGGGGTAAATTGGCTAGTACATAAGTTAAAGCTCAGTTCTCCGCAACTTCGTCCCTACTTCCTACACGTGGAAGCCTCTCAGCTTTTCCCCATTTCTCCCTCGCGGAATAGCGAAGTCCCCTCCCCAACTTTGCCGCTTCTTACACGTGGAAGCTCCCCAGCTTTTCCCCATTTCTTCCTCTGCGCGCGCAGAGCCTTTTTCCCAACAGCATGTCCTTTTCCAGACACATGGCACCTCCCGACTCACATCCCGCATTCCCTGCATTCCCTCCATACCTGCTCTCTCCAAGTGCATTCTCTCTCTCTCTCTCTTTCTCTCTCTCTCCCTCTCTCTCTCCATTTGAAAAATCTCATCCTCCATACAAAAAAAAATAACCATATTCCTCTCCATCCGTAACAGAGAGATCAAAAGATGAAGCAATAGGAACAACACATGATTCAAAACCATCTACCCTATCCATCATCCTCTCAGTATTTAATTAGACTAATTGTCTAAAACAGAGAAAGGCAAATAATTCCAAACCATCTGCCCTATCCATCATCCTCTCAGTATTTAATTAGACTAACTGTCTAAAACAGAGAAATGCAAATAATTGGAAGGATCAAAATTTAAGATCAAAGTCCAACTTCATTTCGATTTGATAAACGTCAAAGCCATCTTTACAACATTAAACCAACACAACAAACATAACATTAAAAGCACCATGAATCTAGAAAAGACATAAATAAACAACACATCAACCCCTCTCCCCGCCGATCCTCCTAGCGAGGTGGATGTCCTTGGGTATGTTGGTGACCCTCTTCGGATGAATGGCGCCAAGGTTTGTGTCCTGGAAGAGACCGACGAGGTAAGCCTCGGCAGCCTCTTAGAAAGCAGCCACATCAGAGCTCTAGAAGAGAAGGTCGGTCTTGAAGTCCTGGGCGATCTTGCGTACAAGATGCTGGAAAGGGATCTTCCTGATGAAGAGCTCCATGCTCTCCGGTACTTGCGGATCTCCAGAAGGGTCACAGTTCCGAGAAAGAACTTGTGCGGCTTCTTGACACTGCTGGTCGCGAGTGTGCTCTTCCTAGCGGCCTTGGTCGCCAATTGCTTCCTCGGGGCCTTTCCTCTGATCTACTTGTGGGTCGTCTGCTTGTGTATGCCATTGCTCTCGAGTTTGCATTGACACCATAGAGAGAGAGAGAAAGGAAGGAGGGAGTGAATTCTTGCTGCGAGCGTGTGGGGAACATGACAACTTGGGTTACTATTTTATCGCGGAGAGGGGGAACGGGGTTCATCTAGATTGTTGGATGTGAGGACTTTAGGCGGACTTGATTAGTTCTATGTTGAGAAAGCATGTCGTAATCCGTATGTTAGAGGAGACAACCAATGAGAAGGGCTTTTGGGTGGACCAATACTCAGATAATTTTGGAAATAGTAAAAATATATTACAATATAAAAATATATTCTTATAATTTTTGAGCATTTTGATAGCTATAATAAAAATATTACATATTACATGTATATACTTTTGAATAGTAAAACCTTTTTTTCAAAATTAGAAATCAAGGAACAAATATAAAATAAAATTTAAATATAATAAAAATAAAAAAAATATTAGATACAAGATAGATTAATATATATACACAATTTATATAATTTATAAGTACGATTAAACTAAAACAAGCTAAAAAGAATAAAACACATAAAATGAAATAAAAATTCATTAAAGAAATAAAAATTCTTAGATTTTGAATAAATAAATTTAAACAATGTGATCTATAGAAACTGTTATCCAAATATATATGTATGTATATAACACATTATCGTAATATATATTATAAATCTAAATATAACATGAAAAATAAAAATTAAAAGTTTACTCATTATGTGATATATAAGAGAAATTATAAAAAATACAACAAAGTTTTAAAAAATAAATCACAAGATATTAAAAATCTAATAAATACCAACTATGATGGGACCAACATGGATAGAAAATAGGTACATTTTTGCAAGTAAAGTTGCTCCTCCTCCCCTTCTTAATTTGAACTTTTGTTCTTTTATTTGTCCTTATTTTGATTAGATGTCTACTATTTATTGTATATAACATTATCTTTGAAGTCAAGAATATGAAGCATGCTATTTGAAAAGCATACATTCCATATCATTAAAATTTCTTTGCAATATGTTCATACTTCACATATTATGATCCCAATATATTCTTATACTTTATCTTGAAAAAATACTCACGACGTGAAGCGCAGGTATACACCCTAGTAGATATATATATAAGTAGGTAGAGCCACGTGGAAGATGGAGATAAAGGTGGGTGGAAAAGGTGATTCATGGAAGATGGAGAGGTGGAGGGTGGAAGATGGAGAGGTAGAATTGGAGAGAGGGGAAGGGCAATGTGAGTGGAGAGAGAATAATAGAAACAAAGGGGAGAAAACCACGTGTGAGGAGGATGGAAAGAGTTGAGCACAACCCAAATTTATAACCCAACTTTATAGAGGGGAAGGGCAATGGGAGTGGAGAGAGAATAATAGAAACAAAGGGGAGAAAGCTACGTGTGAGGAGGATGGAAAGAGTTGAGCACAACCCAACTTTAGTATATATAAATAAATATTTCTATATCCATTTTGCGATACTTTTATAGTAGTTTATTAGGGCTTATAGTTCTTGGCCCATAAATTATTATTATATATTTGTTTAATATTGCTAGCCAATCTTTATTTGATTATTATATAGTAATATATGACCAGTTTTAATACATAGTAAGTTCTATAAATAATACATCTATGGTTATATGAGCTTATTGGTATATGGTGACTCATATTGAGTTTATTTTGGTGTAGGATTTATTGTTTACTCTATTGTCAAAAGAAGTTTCATTTCAAGCATGTGTCTATGTTTTTTTTCAACTATCACATGATAAGATTGCAATAATGGGATGTGACAAGTCATTGTATGTCCATGTAAACTATCATGATACCACCATGTTACCTTAACTAGGGAGCATACATGCGCGCCATGATAGGAAGTAAAAGAAACTCAACATCACCTCAATTGCACAACTGAGTTGCAATTTTTAATAAAAGGAAACAACAACGTAAGAAATAAGAAGTAAGCCAATATGTAATTAAATAGCTTATAGATAGAGTAATAATAGTAAAAAAATGACCCATCTGTGTGGAGAAGTAAACAATAACATATCTAAAAATACCAATATAATAATGTATAATAAATGGTACAGAGGCTCAGACTATCATGTTTCATTCTTTTCTAGGAAACGATGTTATTTAAACTAAAAAGAAGCTTGAAAATAATTCTTAAAAGGCTGTCAAATTACCTTGCTGTTTAAAGTTTGAAACATATATAGTTACATCAATCGTAAATACATGAGTTGTAAATCATCCCCTCATTTTAATATGGAAAGAAATCCAAATTACAATGCTTTTTATAATTATATATAAACTTATCCACAACTTCCGATACATGAGTTTGATATCGTTGCCTCAATTTAATTATGAAAACTGATGAATTCATAATTCAATTATGTATAAGATGGTTGTCATTTAATAGAAGAATACCTTTTCAGTTTTAAAAACAAAAAATTATTTTGATATCACTGACTGATATGAAAAGTAGTGGATTGTTATTTTATGAATCTATGATTCATCACCTAATTACTTGAAAATAGAGCTTCATCCTGAGTAATTAGATGCATTCATGTGCTTATAACTCATAATTAACATTCATGTACTTGTAAATAATTTTTATATATTGACATTTCATTTCGCATTCATATTAACTTGTATATAATCATCTAAATTCACCTAATTTAAATTAACCCACAACAACTTCAATTGACATAAAACTAACTCTATTATGTATATATCATTAATATTAATCTATAAAAATCGTAAAAATATTAACTTATATATATGTGAAAAAATACAAATCCTTATTTCAAGACATAAAGACAAAAAAGCTGATAACTCTCCATACCATATCCAATTTCATTCTACTCTCTTTTGAAATGAGCACTTAATTATCTACAAATCAAGATGAATTTCAAAATAATTAGAGTTCATATGCGAAATTTGGGTCTTGTAGCTAAACTATATATTGTACAAATCCACTGATTTTTACTTGTTATTTTATGTACTCTCTTTATTTATTTACTTTTCATTTATTTATTCCATAACATGATTTGATTAATTAAATAAAAAATCTAAAAATACCAGAAAAGCCGTAAAAAAGAGAGATCATGACTTAAGCACATTGATCTATTCATTTGTAATGAATTCACATCACTAATTTGTTTTGACCTCTTACCCGTAAAAATCCACCAAAATTGTATTTGTATCTATTATATTATTTTACGTCATGTTTGAGTTTTGCATGCATTTATTGTTTACAGAAAATCAAATAAAAATACAAAACTAACAATTGATATTTTATTTACATAAAATATCACAAAAAATTGCACACATGATTTCATATCCATTTGAGTCATTCATGAGTATTGTAGATCTGTTAAATAACTATGATTTGTCTTTTTATGATTTTTGCATTTGAGTTCATTTTCTATTTATTACTCATTTTATTGCATTTTCCATGCACTAGTAAAAGGTCAACTCTACATGTAGCACCTCCTCCTTCGGCCACCTCAGATCCACCTCAATAGTCCCATCTCAAATCCACCAACCCCTTAGTCAACCCATTTTATCTCCTAGCACTCCCCATCTCAACCGTTGGATAAAACTTGATCCACTGACCCACATCTTTCCTGCCTTAACTCCAACCCCCTCATATGCATAGCACGCCACCATCTCCCAAATGTTGGATCTTACTTGATCCGACAACCCTCCTCTCTCCTCCTACCTTCAACCGCTCTTCCCTCAATGGCAGATCCCCCATCTTCTGTGCAAACTTCATAGCGAACTCCGACAATTGTTTCCCCTCATCGCCGACCAGCATCACCTTCCTCTATCCAACCATTACATGGTCCTTCGATCTCCAACGTCCATAGCTACGGCCGTAACTAATCCTTCCCTTATCACCTACAATGACCAAACCCAAACCCTCTCTCTCAATTATCCTCTTTCGATCGCCATAGCCACAGAACCCATTAGTCCTAGCCATTAGACCCCGTGCCTTATCTCCGAGCAATCTATCTAACCCATTACCATCCTCCCCTACGCTTTTCCCTGTTATACTCTTCTTGAAACCCACTCCTAACCTACCTTATAGCCTCCTGCCTTCCCCGATCAAATCTCCCAACAACCAATCATCCACGACATCAACACCCTACTCTGTCCGCCCCCTCCTATTTGAGCCTCCTGCCCCAACAGCCTTCGAATCATCTACCATTCTTCTTCATCATCAAGAGAGGGAGAGAGCAGGTTTCCACTCGTGGAGATAGCATCAACTCGGATGACTCTGCAAAGAGCTCTTTCTTCTACCTGGGAGTGATCTACGGTGTTCCAACTGTGTTGCAGTGCACCAACAACCTTCGAGCCTTGTCGTGACTCGCCCACGACTGATGGTGATAACCGGAGTGAGGCCTTGACTCCTCCAATCGCATGAGACTACATGTATATCCCTTTCACCTTTCTTCCCAAATCCCCCTCTTCATTCTTGTGTTTCTTCATGCTTCGAATCCTCCATCAAAGTTCTGATCCCTCTTCATTTTCTTCGTTTCCAAATCGACCCAACACCATCCAACCATAGAAGAAGCACCGCCTTACTTCTATACCCCTCTATTTCTAGTCTACCTCTTCATAACCTACCAACTCTAGTGAACACACCTCCAGAATATCTCACTCTGATTCCACCATTGAGCATAGAAGCCCGCATACCCATGGATTCCTTTTTCCTCTTACAACCAAGTCGAGGCTCGAGCGCCGAACCTTCATAGTCCTTTGCAGGTACCTAAGTAGGAGCATTTCTAGGATCTTCAAAGGTTGTTTCCTCCGAGTATGTGCTACAGAGAAGATCCGACCGCTGGAGTATCGAAGAATCCCCTTACCAAGCCGACCGGTGAAGGCAAAGGTATCCCCAAGCCTATACGCCCCTTCGATCTAATAAACCACTCCATCAGAGTCGTTAATTTATGTCTGATGATTTACAAATGGCAATAATAATATGTACTCATTGTAATATGACCAATCAACACTCAAATAGAATCGAGTCAAATGATCTCCACGAAGAGAACTTGGCTTAAATTTTACCTGGGTAAGTCCAAGGTTGAACACATGGACATGAGTAATTAATTAATTTAATATAAGATTTAAATATTTAATTTAGTAATTTGATGGTGATCTAGGTCAAGTAACAACACAAGAGATGTAATGCATGGATTTTTCAAATCACTATTTGTAACTATATTCAATGAACAAAATGATAATGTAATACTACTCTAATGACAATCCACAACACTCAACCAAATTCCTGAATTATTAATTAAATCACTTGGGTATCTAATAGAAACTCAGTGAAAATTCTGATCGATGAAGTTCCTCGAGTCTCCTATAGATGTTAGCTCCTTACGAATCTTTTGAAATGAAGAAGTGGCGTAATGAGGGTTCCTAAAGGTGATAGAGTCGAACCCTAGATTGGTTCTTCTTCCTTGTATGAAGAAGAAAGGGTAGGGATGATCACATCCATGGAGAAGCGTAGGGAATAACTGGAAGGTTATCCGTGATGGAGTGATTTATGGTGATGGAATGTGGGTGATCAGATCATGGATTAATGAATAAATACAGACAGAATAAAATGGTGAAAACAGAACAAAACAAAAGTGGAATATCTTATCTGAAGTGGAAAGGAAGAAGACGTTGGATTGAAGATGATTCACGGGCCCAGAGTTGGAGCTTTGATGATTTGATCGTCACTTGACCTCAAGGGCTGGTTGAGGAAGCTTGAGTAGCGTCTGAATGGCTGTAGCATGAGAAGATTTCTCATGGATCTCACCAGACCTCAAACATAATCTTTGTGTCCATCTCTTTACCTCTCACTATCACCGGAGGATGGATGATGCTCGGGGCAAGGTCTTGTAGGGTGGATGGCGATTGCAGGTGGCAAAGAGAAGGTATTTGAAGTGGTAGAGGTTGGCCTCATGCGATGGTTTCAACCATCATCGGTTAGTAGATAGGTTAGGGTTAGGGTCGGTTATGAGGTTGACGTGGATGGTGGAAGTTAGGGTTAGAGTTTAGGGGTGGAAGATGATCGGGAAGTTCACTGAGATGGTTGGCAAAATGGGGGAGAAATCGATAGTTTCATCATTGCACCTCTTGTTGATCAAGAGCTACTTGAAGTTAGGGACAAGAGATTTACCATATGATCAAGATCAGACAACCATCAATTGGGCACGGCTCGATGGTTTGGATTGTCTGATCAAGTTGATCAGAGGGTGTAGGTGTGAGCCAAGTGTGATGGAATGTAAACTGTTTGATCAAGTCGATCAAACGGATACTACTAAGGCGGAGATAGACAGCTCTGATATGATCTGACCGACCACATTCAATGGGGCAGAGCAAAGGCAGGAGTGGTTGAAGATCCAGACCATGTGGACGGGCAGATATGAAGCCACATGGGCCACTAGGATAACATAGAAAATATATAAACAATGTAAAATAAATAAAAAATTTATAAGTATAATTAGAAAAAGTGTTCAACATGAAAGTTGTAGATCTCGATGAGATCTACAATTTTCACATAGAACTCAAAGAGAGAAAAAGTCATCCATATAAAGAAATATTTTTGGAATTAATTTTATATCATTAAAATTACTTATTTTATTTTCTTATTTTTTGCATGTTTATTTAATAATTAATTTTATAATAATTATATACAACATTAACCTAATTTCTATTGAATTTTTATTAATAAAGAAATAAATAAAATAAGGGAACAACATAGAGATAAATTATTTAAAAAATGATAATTAATGTTAATTATTTATAGAGATTTATTTTTAATTAAGGTTAATTGATTATTAATTAGATGGAAGAGCACAAGCTAAAGAAGTAATGATCAATAAATAACATAATAAGCAGAGATTTATCACCCCCTATACTTAAGCTTTGCTCATCCTCGAGCAAATAAATAAAGGATGGACTAGTGAATTAGTGAATTCCCTGACATATGCATGTGTAGATACAATGCTTAATTAATTGGGAACACTCAGTTTTAGAGGTCTTAAAACTGTGAACAGAATCAGATCTTAATCAATAGGAATTCAACTTCTCTAATCATCAGACTCTCTGATACACACACACACCCACCCACACACACACACATATAAAATATGTATGACTTTATGTGTTGACTGCACTCACAAGAGTAGAATTGAGATGTCACCCAAAGTTCGAGTCTAAGAGATTTTTCTAAGGACCTAATCCTCAACACCAGGGATTAAATCTATTCTTTCTTCAATTCACCATCTCATTAGTTTGTCAGACTTAATGAAATGTAGATGAAAGGCCGAATAATGGAGGGATTAGGGTTTGTGTCATTTCTTCTCTCCTTCTCATTGGAACAAAGGTCCTCTTAGGTGCCTTATTACTCAACACATTTATTTTGCTTCTAATCAATGTATCCATCAAAAGAGATTGAGTCGTTTGTACTTCTTTTCCTGGGAATGCACTGAGGTGTCTCTTTTGAGTATTTAAATGCCTTCGACACCAATACTTGTATCTCTATATAATCAGAGCCCTTTTTGTGGTACTATCCTGACTCATAAAAAGCCTAAGATTTTGGTCCAAGTGGAGACGTAGAAGGTTGGGAGCGCTTGCCACTGGTGTAAGCCCTTTGATTTGACTTTGTAATGTATGAACTTTTCTATTTAACTTTCTTTTCCTTTTCGATAGCTCCACTACTTTTACCAAGAATTGACGCAAACTAATAAACACATTTAATTTACTTTCATCACACCCTAATACTTAGGTAAATATCAAGAGATTAGTACAAGAACCTGATATATAAATTAAATATTAATAAATATATGTAATATACCTTCTAAATAGCTGTGAATATGCATTTCATCAACTTTATTCATATATTTTAGCTTAAAATCCCTTATAAAATACCTGTAAATAGCAATAAATCCAATCTTTTACTAAACTTGATTCTTGTGTAAATATTGTATATTTATCACTATTTTAACCTTAAATGAATAAATAAAGACTATATATATGTAATAGATACAGGCTGACTCAGGCCCCAAGAGAAGGTCAAGACTTGACCTGATCGACAATGAATAAAGTAGGGGGAGATAAGTCCTAAAATACCAAATTCAGAAAATCATTCTTCATTTATATCATCATCTGTACAATATTATGTACAATACATATTCTATTCCTTAATTTATTCTTCACCATTTTTAAAAAAAATGATTTTTTCTTGAAAATTGTGAATAAAATTCTGTTGTAAATAAAATAATTTCAATAAAGATCTGTGTATATTGTGTAAATTACAACACTCCCAAAAAAGCCACAAAGCTCATATTGCAAGATCAATATCTTCTCCACCAAAACTCAAATTTCACCAAACTCACTTTCATTGTACTCCAAATTAAATAACCTTTAAAATGAAGATGATTTTATAAAAAATAGAGTTAAGGTGTGAAATGTGGTTAATTGGGGTACTATTGTATATTATACATATGTATACTATATACTTTATTTATATATTTTCTTGAGCATATTTGCAAATAATGTATTTTTAATTAATTGTAAAAATTGTATTTGACTTATCTAGAATACAAATAATCATAAAATCAAAAATCAACAAAAAATATAATCATGTATATATTGTCTATATATCAGTATGTATATACTATACATATAACTATTTATTAAACTAAACAAATAATTCTGAAAAATCTAGCAAAAAAGCCACTAAAACCCTTGTAAAATATCGGAAATTAATAAAATATTAAACTATTTATATATTTGTATAAATCATTAATAAACAATTAAAACCTTGTATTTATAGGTATACATACCTATGAAAAACACCTTATATCCATTTTAACCCATGTATATACATTATTTAATTAATTAAAATTACCAAAAATAAGTTAATTAAATTACTAACATTTTTCTTTTTATTATTTTTATTTTAACTCATTTTCGATTTTTTTGATTTATTTCTTATTTTCTATCATATTGTATCGTCTAGCCTATTTTGGCTTCTTCCTATGTGTCTTCTGATTGGTCGATCCAGGTTTGTTGACCCGGATCAACCGCATATTCAGCGTTGTCCGCCCGCTCTGCTCATGTACCGCATGTTATTCCCCTAATTTTCCACACATCTCCAATCATTACATCATTCTACCTTCTTCTCCATTTAGTTAGCCATAACAATTGACTCTCTCGCCAGCTCTCAAGATATGTCGATTGCATCTCGATTTTCTCTCGTTTCAAATTCAAACATTCGTTGGAGCCATCTCTATTTATACACACCCTCCATCTCCAGAACGGGGTTGATCTGATTTTTCTTGCTCTCCTGCATTCGAAGTTGGTTCTTGGAGTTGAGGTAGTGACAGTGCTTCCATCTCTGTAGCTGGGAGTGTGTGGGGAAGCTTGAAACCCGAGATCCAGCTATACGTTGGAGTTCTCTGCAGCATGTTCTTCCTCTCTGTCGCAGCCACAGATCGAGGTGATTTCTCTTCACTTCTTCACCCTAGGTATCCATAGGTTCATTCCTTCGATGTCTTTTCTGAAATTTTGTGTTTAATTTCATGTATTTACCTAAATCCACCCATCATCTTTAACCTCCGATCTGTAAGATCGGAGGGAACAAATCACTCAAATAACTTCTTGACTCGACCATCATCTTCGCACAACCTTTCTTCACCTCTTCCACCATCTTCCCAACTTCAAATCTTCTCAGGTATGAAGACTGGTCTTCCTTCCGACCATACTTCGTCAGAGACCCCCACTCAATCACATTACCCGTGTTTTACCCTAACATCTTGGTTGGAGACCTCCTCCGAGCACGAGCATTTCATTTCAATGTCACAAAATGTCGAAGGAGTGTTTAATCCAGGAGGGGAGGTTCACCTGGATATTTTAAACCTTTCAACCTCCAGATACTCACGCAGGTGTCCTGAAGCTATATTTTCACCATCAGTCGATGCGGGGGAGTTGTAGGAGAGTAATCGACCATTCAAAATTGAGAACCAGTGCAGGACTAGCTAGAATCAAGCAACCGAACGTCAACTGAATGCACATGCTTCCCAGTTCTTCCAGAGCACTCTACAACCCTTCGATCAAGAACATGGTATACATATTCGATCTCGGTCGTCCAAAAAGCCCTCATTCTTAGTTGTGAGATCGACTTCTAGATCTAATCGATGCCATCCACGGACGAGCCAATTTCAACCGTTGGATCAGAGCCACAAAGCAACACGTCCATCCAATGTGACACATATTTAAAGGGTAAACTTGCGCCCGGACCCCTGCATTTAGTTATTTTGCAAATAAGTCCCCAGAGGGACACGTGTTTGAATATAATGTTTTGAACATTTACACTTTTGCTCCTAGCATTTATTTTAATTACAAATTTGTCCTATTTGAACTGCATGTGTGCATTATACGTGATTTCTTGGGTTATTTACAATAAAAATATTGCATTTTGTTGGTTATTATTCAGACCCTAGAAATAAGTTAATTACGTTTTGGTCTTGTCCAACGAGGTGCACGTATAGCTGCACGTGTATTTTGGAAATTTTACATAATTACCCCTCGTGTTTATTTATTTGTTATCATTCAGTCTGCAATCTTTAAATATTTGCATATATACCCTTGTGCACCTGCATTTATTGTGCCTGTTAAAAACAAATAAAATTAGAAAAATATTATAAAAAATTCCTCAAAAATCATTGTAGCCTTATGTTAAGTACATCTTTTATCTAACAATTGTATTATGCATTTTCATCCTTTTTTATTATTTTAAAAATTCAAAAACAGTAAAAAACTTTCTTATTTGCATTTGAAAATCAATAGAAAATAGAAAACTTTTATGGAAAATTCTCGATTTTGTAATTTTTTATTTTAATTTCTGTACAATTTTTCACATTTTTATTCCATATAAAAACTAAAAATCATAAAATACTCACAATCATAAAAATGTATAGAAATTTATAGAAAATTTTAAAAAAATATAAAATTCCTTTACGAAAAATACAAAATGTTTCCTTTCTTTTTATATATATTTCATTTATTTGTGTTCATAATCGATATTTTAAAAATTCAAAAACATTCATTTTGTGTTCTGACTTCTTTATTTTCTATTTTCGATTTATTTAAAATCTTTGAAAAATTGGAGATATCTAGAAAAATTACCAAACATTGAAAAATGGTCGGAGACTCAAAAATAATTTTATTTAAATTTTCAGTGTAATTTACCACTCTGTAAAAATCCAAAAAGTTGTCTTTCTCTTTCTTTCTCATTGAATTCTTTTATTCATTTTTATTTCCTATTGTTTTATAAAATCAACAACTTTTGTAAAATTAAAAATCATGATCAGAAAATCAAACAAATATAAAATTAAGATTCCATACAAGTACGAAATAAAAAAACCACAAAAACCAAGACTAGTGTTCATAGATTTCCCTTGTTTCTTTTCATTTATTTTTCATTGAATTGAATAACCCTTGGGATTGTAGCCTCCATGAGTTTGACCTTGTACGCTATACAGATAAATTAAATAGAAAATTTCTTTTGCTACATTTTCTTTATTTATTTTTGCTTGATAATCAAATACATTTTTGTTGAGGTATTTTTAGGGTTGCAATGACACTGCAGATAAATTCATTAATTCAAATCCTCGATCCGCCTGTTCAAGAAAATCATGTCATTGCTAGGGATTTTGTTTCATTGTGTATATTGCTGTCACACATTCTTTGTCTATATTTTTGTCATTTATTTCATTCTTTTATTTGGTCAATATTTTTGTGTATATTCTCAATTTATTTTTGCTTACATCTTATAACTATGTCTCTTACACATTCTTGTGTTTCCTCTTTCTTGCGAGGGCCCGACGAGCGAGGAAGGCATTCTTAGGAGCACCGGTGCACCCGAGTGAAGTGGCAGCGGCTTGTTTCTTCATCAAGTTGCAGGAGAGTGTAAAAGGAGGAGAAGAAGATTTGAAGAAGACTAGTCACTTGAAGCATTTTGCATAAAAATTTTCGTAGCATTTTTATTCATTCATTATTATAGTAAAATTTTGTAATTAATTATTTGGCATTTGCCTCTTTTTCTATTTTCTAAAAGGCCACTATATACCTTGTGTTTGTGAGGTCTGTTTCACCAAATTCCGGTGCACTTGGGGGACCTCATCGATTTTGTTTTCATCGCCTTCTTTTTCTTTATTTTCTTGTGGTTTTGTGTGCTTGAGACCTTAGAAGTAGGTTTTATTGTCTTACTTGGGCCGGGTAATTTATGAGGTCCAAATCCCCTAAACAAGAGTTTCTGTACCTATAGAGTAGAGCGTATCTTGGACTTACTCAAATTAACATGTTCTTGCCCGTTAATAGAAGTTACTACTAGGATGGTTCTCGTGCATCATTTAGGTTAGTTTATTTTTTGTCTTTTATTTTCTATGCAGATCACCCATCATGTATAGTGCTGGCGACAAGGTATGCATCATCTATCTCATGCATGCATCATCGAATTTTCTCATGCATTGGGCTTTCCAATTTCCTTCCCTATTTTCACTCACATAATATCAAAAGGAAATTGGAAAATTTGATAGATGATTTCTTGAAAAAAATCCAAAAAAAGTGACAACTATATACAATCAGGGCTGCTAAATAAAGCTCGACACTAAAACTAAACGTAAGGACAAAATAATTACTTATGAAGAGTAACCCTCTCATTGTTTATAGGTACTTACCTATAGACAAAGTGGGTGAGGACATAGTCGTAAGGATAGAGCCCAAATCCCTAGACTTTTACCTTAAGTACTTGTACATCACTTTTCGGTGTATGTTTGCAATTGCAAGCACTTGCCTTCGACCATGGAAAATTGTTTTGATGTGCTAATCCTTTTATCTCCCTTTGGGCAAGATATTGAACCTGGCTACCCGAGAAGATGGTACCACTATTTTGGGAGGTATGAGTATGCACACTGGGCAATAGCAGTGACTCACCTTATGTGTTTGGTAGTAAGCAACTTCTTGTAGATTCACTAAACTTAAAATTGAAAAGATAAAAGACTGAACTCTTACCTTCTCTATTTGTGTCCGATTGTTGAATTGGGTTTGTATTGTGTTTGTTTAATAGTGTAAAGATCCTTCCATGCCCTTCGCACATTTTCTCACTTTCTTCTTGTGTTGACCATCGTGTTCCCACATCTTTCCTCTTGAAATTGAAGATGCCGGATTGGAGCACTTCTCGTTCGGACTTTACGAACTCATTTCACACTCCTAACCGTTTGTCTTCTATCCAAGACTCACTTCCCAAGTATTCCTCTTTCTCCACATCATCTTTCACCACATCAATCAGTCCATTGTTCAAGATTGACTCTAATATTGAACTATCATTCGAGACCACCATTCTTGAGGACTATTTCAGTACTATGTACATTTTCAGAAATAGAGTCAGTGCACTTGATGCCACCTAAGGGTAAGAGTCCCATAACTGAGTAGAGCAAGATCAATAATACGTTGTTAGCCTCCATACAGGCCATTCAGGCACATTTGACTGAACAGGCTGACATCAAAGCCGGATTGAGAGACATGATCTTAGAGTTGAGGTAGGACATACAAGAGAGGAGAGGGGAGAATAGAAACCCTGGAGGAGGTGGGAATGAGGGAGGAGAAGATCCTATTTAGCTAGTGGTTAAGCTAACACTAAAAAAAGCTTATAATCCAGGGCTAGGACGAACTAACACATGGATTAGAACTCCTGCGATTCATATGCATTTTGAGCTTAAGCCCACAATCTTAACACTTCCCAATATTCCATGGAAATATCAATGAAGAACCTTATGTACACCTCCAATAGTTTGATCGCATCTGTGGCACAATACACTATCCAAATGTTCCATTAGAGGTAGTGAAGATGACAACCTTCCCATTCAGTCTCATGGACAAGGCATTGTATTGGTTCAACCACTTGGGAGGGGTTGTCACAACTTGAGAAGAGTTGAGGTCCACATTCTTGAACAAGTATTACTCACTTGGACATCTCAATCAAACATGATCATTGATTTCCAACTTCTCCCAGATGCCTCATGAGCCTATTCACGAGGAGTGGGAAAGATTCAAAGAGTTGACAGAGAAGTGCCTCCATCTCGACATTCCAAAGATGAGACTTGTGTATAACATTTTTGGGGGATTGATCATAGAAAATCAGAAGCTGGTAGATGCCACTTGTAGGGGTAATCACTTCAATAAGGGCGAGGATGTCCTATATCAGATTTTGAGGAGATGGCGGAGAGCTTTACAGCTCTTTCTTCTTTATGTGCATTTCAGAAGCATCCTCTACCTTCTCCTGCAACACTCCAAAATGCTGTCAACATGGCGGCATCACATGATGTGGATGTGGTGGATAGTTATCCAAAGTAGATAATTGAGAAACGTTACAAGGAGCTTGAGAATCTCCAAGAGATCAAATAGGGGACAAAGAACTATGATAAGATGGATGATATAACCAAGCATTTGGAGCTTCTTGTGAGTACGATCAGTGCATGCTAGAGTGCGAGTGCAACATTCGATACCTCCACTCGTGAGTTGACTTCTTCCACTTCCGCACAACAAAGTACTGGAGGACCGTCCATAGTTCAACATGTTTACTATGTGCAGACCCTGACCAGGTCCAACAATAGTCACACCATATAGAACCATACTAGTAGGAGGTCCCATATATTCTTGAGAAGTAGTCTCCACCTCCACCTCTCATTCGGGAGGTGAATGGCATTTGATTTGACAGAGAGTGCAACCAACCCCGTCTGTCAGGGCAAGGTCAGTTGGGTTCCCAGCAGAGTCAGAGACCCGCCCACCACTTTCAGGGAGGGAGACCCCAGCCCCAGCACCAACAGTTCTAGCCTTTATATCAGTCTTCACTTCACTTCCAGAACTGGAGATGTGGCCAGCAACAGATGCAGTCTGTATATTTTCCACAACCTTACCACTAGAAACAATTTGCATCGTATGAACATTATTTACATCCTCCTCCTCTTCATTTTTACCGACCACATTATGGATACCAGCAGCCTCTTCAATACTAGTCTTAGCGACATCCATTCACTGAGCACCCAAAGGCACCTTCGGTGAATCCCACACTTGATTAGCTTCCACTGCTTTATGAAGAATATGAATGATCTAATTTTGATCGATGACCTGACCACCTCAAAGAGACACATTCCAGCATAGGTTGAATCTAATACCAACAATTTCAGATGCAAGGAGAAGGTAGCCCATGATCTATTCACCCCTGATACAGGTATGGACCTTGAATTTACATGTTTATCTAGCATCATACATCTTAGGAGAGGTAGGAGATTGCAGCTGCCTTCACAAACCTTGGGATTGGGAGATCGAGACATTGAGAGAGCCTCGCCTTCTACATCATCTTCTTCACCAACAGAGCATCGATCCAGTATAGCATCACCAGGTCCTTTAGTTTCACCATCTTCGTCTTCTTCACCACCACCATCACCTTGTTCATTCTGAGAGAGATGCAGTTCACAATCAGTAGAGAAGGATAACACACCAGTCGCAAAATCTCCTTCTACACCTGCAACATCAACCCATCCTATTTTTGAGTTTATTTCTTCTACCCTTGTTTTGGATAACATTGTACAGAATGATTCTGGTTGTCCAATTGTATATGAGGATTCTATTTTGAATATGAGGAATGAGCAATTGAATGTTTCTTCTGATTATGTGCCATTTCCTTCATCTTTGAATAAAATCAAAAAAAATTTAAAAAATTAAAAACAACCCTATCTGATGCTAGAGTGGTAGAGTTTTTACAAAAACAACTTTTAGAGATGCCACTTTTTAAGGCTATGGAGTACATGCCTACAGTGAAAAAGAGAATGAATAAAGCATGTAATCAAAAGCATCAACCAAAGAAAAATAGATGAAAAAAGGCAGAGAAGCACATCTTGACCATGACCACAATTCATACCATCAACAACCTCTCACCCAAAAAGAAAGATAAGGGAACACCTCACATCCGTTGCCACATATTTGATCAAGAATTTGACCATACTCTTCTCGATGGGGGGTCCTCCATCAATCTCATGCCATCCCCGTTACTCATTGAGTTTGGGTTAGGGCCTCTTAGATCCACCAGGATGATCCTTCAGTTTGCTGATAGATCGATCAAGAGGCTGAGGGGCATATTAGAGGATGTTATTTTAACGGTGCAAGGAATGAGATTCCCAGTTGACTTTGTTGTTATAGATGGATACATCTACACTACTACTCCATACCCCAATCATACTGGGTCGGTTGTTCCTTCGAACAGCCAAAGTGGTAGTTGATAATGCTACTGGAGATATCATATTTCACTCCCGTAGTGACAAGGTAAAAATTGAGACGCTCCCAGATCCTAGGCCATCATCACCATTAACAGCAGTAGATGAGAGAGAAATCGTTACACCAGATCCTGAGGATTTTTATTTTCTTATCGAGTTTTGAGAGACAGATCTGTTTACTGATTTCATGGACACCTAGGAGTTCCTTTCTCAGAAGGATCTTCTGGAAAGCACAGTAACCTTGAGTTCCCTTGTTGGCCATTCCGAGTCGGATGGATATTTTGAGATCATTTCTGATTATCAGTCTGAGATATTGGATGCAGATTCTGAGATTCATGAGACACATTCCTTTTCTAAGATCACTGATGGGATACCTCCTACCAAGATTTCTAAGAGTTTTATTGTGGATTCTAAACAGCCTGATGAGACATTCCTTTTTAAGTAGAGATCATTCGTTGCATATCTTTCTGAGATTTTACTTGCTAAGCCCGTAGTAGCCACAATGGACTGAACACACGGTGCATATCAGATACCTTTTACTAGTGCAGTTATAGAGGTTGTCATAGAGTTGATTCAGACCCCACCTGAGCTTAAGGCTTTATCCTCAACATTGAAATATGCCTTCCTTTTAGGTCCTCCCTATATGTTTCTAGTCATCCTTAGCTCCCAATTGACTGAAGAACAAGAATCTCATGTGCTAGTGGTTCTTGAGAGAAACCACAAGGCCATTGGATGAAATATTTAGTATCTCCGTGGGATTAGTCCAATTTTGTGCTTACATCATATCTACTTAGAGGATGACAGTAAACCCTTCAGTGATTGTCAGTGGCATCTCAATCCAAACCTCTAGGATGTTGTCATGAAAGAAATCAAGAAATGGTGTGATGCTGGATTTGTTTATCCCATATCGGATTCCAAATGGCTTAATCATTTACATGTGATTCTGAAAAAATCCAGGATTACTATCATAAAGATGACTGTGGTGAGGAGATTATGACCCGTGTACATACTTCATGGTGTGTCTGCATAGATTACCGGTGCCCGAATGCAACTACCAAGAAAGATCACTTTCCACTATCATTTATTGATCATATTATTGAGAGGTTGGCAGGGAAGAAGTTATTTTATTTCTTGGATGGGTGCTCGGGGTATAATCAAGTTGCTATTACTCCTGAGCATTAGGAGAAAACTACTTTCACTTGTCTGTATAGAACCTACGCCTTTAGACAGATGCCCTTTGTATTGTGTAATACACCCGCTACATTCCAAAGGTGTATGTTGACTGTTTTTGTCGACATGGTGGGTAGTTTTCTAGAGGCCTTTATGGATGATTTCTCGGTCTACTGGGATAGTTTTGACACCTGTCTTGCTCATTTAGACCGAGTACTTCAATGTTATTGTGAGGTAAACCTAGTGCTCTTGTGGGAGAAGAGTCACTCTATGGTGACTAATAGGATTATATTTGGCCACATCATCTTCGAACAAGGTATGGAGGTTGACCCGACTAAGATTGATATGATCTCCAAACTGGATTCATCGTAAAATTTGAATCAGTTGAGGTCATTTATGGGACATGTTGGATTTTATAGGCAATTTATTAAGGACTTCAGCAAAATCGGTAGACATTTTACTGACCTTCTGTGCAAGGAGAGTGAGTTTGTTGTTGATGAGAAAGTCCTCCTTGAATCTCACCAGATGAAAGGCACGGTTACTAGTGCTCCTATCCTACAACCACCTGATTGGTCTCTCCCCTTTGATATCATGACAGACGCATTAGATTTTCTAGTTGGAGTTGTGCTAGGGAAGAGAAGGGATGGGATACCGTTTGCTGTACATTATGCTAGCAAGACTCTGGATGATGAACAACGTAATTACACGGTAACAAAGAAGGAGATGTTAGCAGTGGTGTTTGCATTAGAGAAGTTCAAATCATACCTCCTTGGTTCACAAGTAATTGTATACATGGATCACACTGCCATATGATACCTACATGCAAAGAAGGATGCCAAACCACACCTTATCATATGGATCCTTCTTCTCCATGAGTTTGATTTAGAGATTCGAGATAAACCTGGAGTCAAGAATATTGTGGCAGATCATCTTTCCCAAATCACAGATGTAGAGACTTCTGAGCAGACTATTCTTACCATATCAGAGACCTTTCTAGTTGAGAACATTTTGTATGTGAACTCACTCCCATAGTATGTTGATATTGTGAACTATCTTATCTCCAATAAAGTTCCACAAGATTGGTTGAAGCACAAGGTAGACAGATTCCTGTCAGAGATATATCTTTACTAGTGGGGGAACCATACCTATTTCATGAGGGTGTTGATTGTATCTAGAGAAGGTGCATTCCGTAGGAGAAATACATCATCATACTTGTGAAGGATATGGAGAAATCCTCAAGCGCATCACGGAAGCGTGAGCGACGTATCGGATACGACGAAGAACGACTAGTCGTACTAGTGGTTCGGTGCAGCGGAATTTAAAAAATTTTATTCGATGAAACCACATGATCCAAGAACAATTCTTGGATTATTTCATCTATAACCACAACAAGTATAATGCAATACCTCTTGAAGCGTGGTTGATCGAGTCTCTAAGAGAAGAGACCTCCTGTCTCAAGTCCGATCGTCGGAGAAATTGCTTGCGAGCGCGGGGATGAACCGCGGTGTCCTCGCAATCCAAGAAGTTGATCCAAGCGCGGTTGCTCCTGATCTCGTCGCACGAGATCGAACGTCTCCTTCGTGGGCGAAGCACTCGAAGTAGACGGAGAACCGCATAACGTCGAAGCAGCAACACGAGGGCGCGAGCGTCGACGATTCTCTCCACCAAAGTATGGTGGACGACCACCAAGAAGAGGGGGAGAGAGGGCTGTCGAGTATGGAGAAAAAGAGAGAGAGAAGAGTGCTACAATAGCATGTAAAGAGAGAGCCAAGTATGCCTCTCTATTTATAGGGTTTTGGGATCCATAGATCTCAATCCATGTGACATAAAAAATCAATGGATGAGATTGATTTTTGTCAATCCAATGGTCAAGATTGTTGTTGATAAAAACCAACAACTTGTGATTTAATTTTGATAAAATATATTTGATAAAATAAATAAATATTAATACCAAATTTAAATCAATCAAATAAGGAGAGAGAAGGCAAAGAAGATATTTCTCCCCATATAGAAGAGGGGACGACCACCAATTTCCCAAGGGAATTGGGTGCCGCCCCTCCCATTCCTAATGGGGAGTGCAATCTCATGATTCCCATGAAATTGCACATCTCCTTGATTTTCTCTCTACTTATTTTCCAACAACAATTTGTTGGTATTTTAATTCACCAAAATAATTCTCAAATAATTTTGAGAATATTGCAATCTTGACATTGGAATATTGTGAATCATATTCACAACCCAAAACAAAATGTAATTTACATTTTCAATTAATTAGACAATGTGTATCCAATACACATTAATAATTAATCTACTAATATAAATTATATTTATCTCTCTCTAATATATTATAAATCACATTTATAACATATTATGAATAATTGGATATCACTATCCACATTATTCTTATCCATAATAATTAAATCACATTTAATTATATTGGATAATTCTTCATACATCATGATAATTGAATCACATTTAATCATCAACTTCTCTTTGCTTAGATCTTATGGAATTGTTCTCAAACCATTCAATAACAATGCTATTTCTCCTCAGATACTTGGAGATAAGGACAGGGTGATTGTATTGTTCCACGTATAGTGACTTGGATATTGAGATCACATCTCAAATCCAGATCCCATGGACCTCTAATAGATGCTTGATTAAATCAAGACCGTAAACCTAATCTTCTCATTGCATCTGAATCTCATTCAGATCAATGTCCAGTAAATGGACTAAGGTTAGGTCACTTCTCTAATGAGAGGAGTCACTAAAATCCAGACCTGTTTCATCACTCCCTTGGAATGGAAGCGTCATGGTTATACAATCGTTTATGATCAAATCACCCTTCAGGTATTCCCAATACCTGCACATCCTGCATACTGGAAGACTCATGATCATCATGAAGATATAGATCACTTTTACACTGTCATCTTCATAGTCTGATCATTAAGTTTCTCAATCTTGGTCCTTGGGATATGGTACAGATCATATGCTTTCACAAAGCATACATCTTACCTTCAGATTCTTATCATGCTTCTAAAGCATGATGACCATGCATGGAATTTGGTCAATCCCAATACCTCATGAGTGAGCTCATGTCTTTCGGTTCACAAGTGAACCTGTACGATCCCTTTGAGAGATCATATTAATCATATGCCCTTACATGCACACCAGCTCGTCGGTTTATAGACCTTAATTAGGTCATCAACCTATTGGTCTGCCAAATGTACATATTCAGTCATATATCAATACATCTATCTCTGGTCAGGGGATGTTTGCCTGTGATGTGACAGCATTCATCATAGGTCTTTGGTTATCTCGATCTCGTTAAGTCAACTCATTAACTCAACTAATCTGATACCTCTGAATCAATATTCCTATGCAGAGGACCTGCATCAAGAGGTCGATCAGATATCAGTTTATTGAGGTGGGATTGCCATCTCCCACTCAGACTGGAGATCACTACTTGTCAATCATTGATGATGCTTGGTGAGTCCTCTATCTAACTCCTCAGATATTCATCCAAGCATCAGCCTCTATGATTCACTTAATGAATCAACATATGTATGATTATCAAGTTGTCCATGGTACATAACCCTTATTGTACAGAGGGACCTTATAGTGCATTCATTCATTCAATATCAGAAAGGGAGTGAAACAAAATCAATAACTTTTATTGATAAATCATTTATTACAATAACATTTATTGTAGGAATGGTTCGCCTCGGGCTCACATTGCTAACAATCTCCCACTAGCCCTCAGAACCATTCAGGAACAACCCTTAAACCCATACTCATTACATGCTGGTCAAAAAACCTTCTGTGTCAGAGGTTTGGTAAGAGGATCAACAACGTTGTCGGCGGAGGCCACCTTGGTGATGATGATGTCACCACGCTTTTGAATCTCCCGAATGATTTGGTATTTCCTTTCTACGTGCTTGCTCTTCTGATGCCATCTGGGTTCCTTCGCTTGAGCAATGGCTCCCGTGTTATCACAGAGTAGCGGGATGGGAGTATCAGAGGAAACTACGCCAAGCTACTGGACGAACTTGCGCAACCACACCGCCTCCTTTGCAGCATCCGATGCGGCAATGTATTCGGCTTCTGTTGTTGAATCTGCTGTAGTGTCCTGCTTCTTGCTTCTCCAACTCACAACACCACCATTCAACAGGAACACAAACCCTGATGTCGACTTTCGATCATCAATATCCGATTGGAAGTCAGAATCTGTATATCCTAAGACTTGGAGATCACCATCTCCATAGACCAAGATGTAATCTTGCGTCCGTCTTAGATATTTGAATATATTCTTTACTGCATTCCAGTGTTGTTCTCTATAGTAGGATTGGTAACGACTTACCACTCCCACTGCATGGCAGATATCTGGCCTAGTGCACATCATGGCATACATTAAGCTTCCTACAGCTGATGCATAAGGACATCCAGCCATGGCCTTCTTTTCCTCAACAGTTTGAGGAGCCATTCCTTTAGACATGTGGATACCATGTCTTAAGGGTAGGAATCCTTTCTTGGAACTATCCATATGGAATCGTTCAATAATCTTCTTAATGTATCCATGTTGTGACAATCCCAATATCCTCTTCTCTCGGTTTCTGAACAGCTTCAGACCCAAGATGTAAGAGGCTTCTCCAAGATCTTTCATCTCAAAGGTATGGGACAACCAAATCTTCACACTGGTCATCATCCATGTATCATTCCCAATGATAAGGATGTCATCTACATAAAGCACGATGAACACAATGGCACTCCCACTAAGCTTCTTGTATACACAAGGTTCATCAGGATTCTGCACAAAATCATAACTCTTTATGGTTTCGTCAAATTTTGATGTTCCAGCTACGAGAAGCTTGCTTGAGCCCATAGATGGATTTCTTCAGCTTGCATACTTTTCCATCCTCAGTCATGAAGCCCTGGGGCTGCTCCATATAGATATCCTCCTCGAGGTATCCATTAAGGAAAGTAGCCTTGACGTCCATCTGCGAGATGTCGTAGTCAAGATATGCAGCTATAGCCAGCAATGCCCTGATGGATTTAAGCATAGCCACAGGAGAGAATATCTCATCGTAGTCGATGCCTTCTCTCTGTGTATAGCCCTTGGCTACGAGCCGTGCCTTGAAAATCTCTACTTTCCCATCAGGTCCCCTCTTTCTCTTGAAGATCCATTTGCACCCAATGGGTTTTACCCCTTTAGGTGGATCCTCTAGGGTCCATACACCATTCTTATGCATGGAGTCAATTTCTGACTTCATTGCTAGCATCCATCTATCCATGTCATGATCCGTGAGTGCTTCATCAAATGAAGTAGGATCATTGTCAGTTTCACCTGACACATGGAATCCATACCTTTCAGGTGGTTTAACCACCCTCGAACTCTTTCAAAGAGGTATGGGTGTTTCATCTTTATTTACTTCTTCAGTTTCTGGTTCAGGAAGCTCAGAGTCCTCAGGGAACTCAATGAGTTCCTCTACTTCACTTTTGTCTTGACCTTTAAGGAAATCATCCTCCAGAAATTTCACATCTCTAGAGATAAAAACCTTTTGGGTCTCAGGGTCATAGAGTTGGTGTCCAATACCATCTTTAATATAACCAATGAAATAACACTCACGAGAGCGAGAATCTAGCTTACTTGCATCCACATTCTTTGCATGGACCAAGCAACACCAAACCCTCAAGTGATTAACACTAGGTTTGGTTCCATACCAGAGCTCATGAGGAGTCTTAGGTATAGATTTGCTAGGAATCTTATTCAGGATATATGTTGCAGTCTCTACTGCATATCCCCAGAAAATAAGTGGTAAATGTGCTTTGCTCATCATTGAACGAACCATATCCATGATGGTTCTGTTGTGTCTTTCAGTAACACCATTAAGTTGGGGAGTTCCAGGAGGAGTGAGATTGGAAATAATTCCATTCTCTTTAAGGTATTCCTTAAATTCATCTGAGAGGTACTCGCCACCTCGATCAGATCGAATTCGTTTAATCTTCCTATCGGTTTGGTTCTCAACCAAGACCTTGAACTCTTTGAACTTTTTCAAAGGTTTCAGACTTATGACATAATAGGAAGATAAACCCGTACCGCGAATGGTCATCAATAAACGTCAAATAATATCGATATCCATTTCGAGTCGCTGTACTGAAGGGACCGCATACATCAGTATGTATTAGGTCAATAATACCTTCACATCTTGTAACCTTGTTACGGAAAGGCATTCTAGTCATTTTACCTTAAATACAATGTTCACAGGTAGGTAAAGACTGAACCTGTAGAAAATCCAAAGGTCCATCCTTTATCAATCTATTGATCCTATCAACAGATAAATGACCAAGCCTTTGATGCCAAATCATGTTTGAATGATTTATATTACTCCTGGATCTTTTAGGGTTTTTATTAGTGGTTGTAACATTCATGACATGCTCATTAATGCACAATTCATAGAGTCCTCCGGAAGTCAAAATACCCTCTGCAATATATTTATCATAATGATTTATGACTAATTTATTACAAAATAGGAATTAATATCCACTTCTAACTAGCTTAGATACAGATATTAAATTCCTTCTGACTTCAGGTACATAAAGACACTCTTTAAGTACTAGGACTCTTCCACTAGATAATGATAGTCGGCAAGTCCCGACGGCGACTGCTGCAACACTTGCATCAGATCTCATCTGGATAACTATCTCCCCTTCTTCAAGTTTTCTAGTTTCCTGAAACAAATGCAACAAATTGCATACATGAACAGAAGCACCGGAATCAACAACCCAACTTCCTTCTCGTCCAACGAGAAAGCTGGTTTCAATGATAAAAGTAGATTTCATACCTGCTGGGGCTTTACCTTTGTCGACCGTCTTCAGGTAATCCAGGCAATTACGCCTCCAGTGCCCCGGCTTCTTGCAGTGGTGACAGACGTCGGTTTTCTTCGACGCCATTAGAGTGGATGCATTGGAAGATGAGACAACACTTTGTCCCTTCTTCTTTCTCTTCTGGGCCGGGCCCTTCCGAGAACCTTGCTTTCGACCGCGCTTCCCCTTGGCTTGTGCAACCATTGCAGTGCCAGTGGGACCATCTTTCTTCATTACATCTTCTACAGACTTTAATGCAGCAAGAAGCCCAGCATTTGTCAGTTCCAACTTATTCATGTGGAATGACACCACAAAGTTATTGAAAGATTTGGGCAATGACAGCAGAATGAAATCAGATTGCATGTCTGCATCCATCGTCGCCCCCAGAGTCTCCAGCTCTGACAAGTACCCAAACATTTTGAGTACGTGTTCACGGACCGAAGTCCCTTCCTGCATCTTGCAGCGAACCAGTTCTTTCATAACATTGTACCGCTGGGTGCGGTTAATATCACCAAATATATCCTTTAGATTCTGCATGATATCTTGGCAGGTACTCATCTCCACATGTTGTTTCTGGAGAACATTGGAGAGAGAACCCAAGATATAGCATCTAGCCAGAACATGATCTTCATCATACTTGTCATTATATGCTTTATCTTCCTTGGATTTAGGGTTTTCAAGTTTGTTTTCAGAGAGCATATAGCTGATGCGCTCCGCCGAAAGCACAAGCTCCAAATTACGGATCCAATCCGAGTAATTTGGTCCGGTCAATTGGTTGACCTCCAGAAGCCTGCTCAGTGGGTTCATGGCCTTTATTTTCTGAAATTGAGAATGCACTATATTGGAACATATAATAATATATTCAATTTTATGATATCTAATTAAGGAATTTTAAATCAAATTAGTCTTGCTATGTCAACTATGAAAGTTTATTCCCTTATTCACTTTCAAAGTAGGAGATATACTTACCTCTATATCTCAAGCAAGAACTGGGATCTCCTCTTTATCTTTGTCATATAGGATCTCCTCTTTATCTTTGTCATATCCCAATAATATGAGAACCTATGACTCCAACAAAGAGAAGCGGGAACACATTCCGCCTTACAAGTCCAACTTGCATTTCCCAATTCGGTCTTTAATACCCGAGCCCACCACCCCTAAGGTGATGTTGACTCGTCATTAGTTGAACCAACCGTCAACAGGAATACAACTCGCTATGCGCAATCCAATATCGCCCCAATAATATGAGGACCCGATATTGGGGTCACTATGCATACGTCCTTACTCTTTCGAGAAGCGACGAACCCGATCCAAATGGATCATATGCAGGAGCTGTCACTTCGGACAGACGTCTCCCACATATAATATCTGGCGACGAAACCCTTCGCCTTGACGGGAGACCATGGATGTCACTTATGTGATCCTCCATCTCTTATTCAAATTTAATTAATTACTATGAATCACATTCATATAATTTATTCTTCCAAGGGAATTATTAACTCCAATCATATTAGAGTATTTTAATTGGACATAATTAACTTAATCATATTAAATTAATTATCAATCCAATTCAATCAATCAAACTTAATTTTATGCTTGAATATATATACGGTATTATTCTCAAAGTACGCATTAATTCGTATTTTAATAATTAGAAAAATACATCTTAATCCCTCGGACATTATCCCGGCCCTACCCGCTGTCATGGCCAGTACCGGCGGGAGTGGGACGGACCGCATACGTTGCAACCCGCTACCCCAGCGATCCCCGACTAGACACCATATCCGCCTCGGGAAAGGATAATGACAAATTGATTAATTTGTACTTGAGATGATCATCGGTTCTTCAACTGAAATTATACCATATAGTAATCAAAACAATTTTGATTATAAGGAAATTTGCTAGACAAATTCCCAATCCTATTCAAGCAAGAAGTTTGATGATTGTGACTCCAATTATGATTTAGATCAAATCTAATCAATTAATTGATTGGGGTCCAAGTAAATTAAGGAAATAATCATCTTCTAATATTTCACAAATATTTTCCATAATTATTTCTCGAAATTAACAATTAATTTCATTAATTGACAATCACATGGTTCTTGATTAGGAAAGTAATTTCAGCAGTAACCCCTACTTACTAAAATTAGCATATCCCAATCAATTTAAATCCAAATTAAGCAAGTCAATTTCCAAAGTTTGCTAATTTGATTTAGGACAGAAATCAAGTGATGTTTTACGCATTTTGAGGCAAGTCTAAACAGTAATTAACATTTTAATCACGTTCAGATTTACAGTTCCCGCAACAATGCATACATGTTCATTAAAACAACCATATCTAGAGCATACGAAATCCGATTTATGCAAACTCAGATCCTATGGTTTCCTTATTTAATGGGGAACATAATCCAAGTATTAAATTCGTTTTTAAACAATTTAAACAGTGTCGAGTTTATTTACTAAACAGATCTACGAAATCAAATGCGATGAAAACCTTCGCGACCTTAACGAACCCAAGTCGTCCTCGGTTAGCGAATCACTATTCAAAACCGTCGACCGAAGGCTCTGATACCACTTGAAGGATATGGAGAAATCCTCAAGCGCATCACGGAAGCGTGAGCGTAGTATCGGATACGACGAAGAACGACTAGTCGTACTAGTTGTTCGGTGCAACGGAATTTAAAAAATTTTATTCGATGAAACCACATGATCCAAGAACAATTCTCGGATCGTTTCATCTATAACCACAACAAGTATAATGCAATACCTCTTGAAGCGTGGTTGATCGAGTCTCTAAGAGAAGAGACCTCCTGTCTCAAGTCCGATCGTCGGAGAAATTGCTTGCGAGCGCGGGGATGAACCGCGGTGTCCTCGCAATCCAAGAAGTTGATCTAAGCGCGGTTGCTCCTGATCTCGTCGCACGAGATCGAACGTCTCCTTCGTGAGCGAAGCACTCGAAGTAGACGGAGAACCGCAGAGCGTCGAAGCGGCAGCACGAGGGTACGGGCGTCGACTATTCTCTCCACCAAAGTATGGTGGACAGCCACCAAGAAGAGGGGGAGAGAGATCTGTCGAGTATGGAGAAAAAGAGAGAGAGAGAAGAGTGCTACAATAGCATGTAAAGAGAGAGCCAAGTATGCCTCTCTATTTATAGGGTTTTGGGATCCATGGATCTCAATCCATGTGACATAAAAAATCAATGGATAAGATTGATTTATATCAATCCAATGGTCAAGATTGTTGTTGATAAAAACCAACAACTTGTGATTTAATTTTGATAAAATATATTTGATAAATCAAATAAATATTAATACCAAATTTAAATCAATCAAATAAGGAGAGAGAAGACAAATGAGATATTTCTCCCCATATAGAAGAGGGGACGGCCACCAATTTCCCAAGGGAATTAGGTGCCGCCCCTCCCATTCCTAATGGGGAGTGCAATCTCATGATTCCCATGAGATTGCACATCTCCTTGATTTTCTCTCTACTTATTTTTCAACAACAATTCGTTGGTATTTTAATTCACCAAAATAATTCTCAATTAATTTTGGGAATATTGCAATCTTGAAATTGGAATATTGTGAATCATATTCACAACCCAAAACAAAATGTAATTTACATTTTCAATTAATTAGACAATGCGTATCCAATACACATTAATAGTTAATCTACTAATATAAATTATATTTAACTCTCTCTAATATATGATAAATCACATTTATAACATATTATGAATAATTGGATATCACTATCCACATTACTCTTATCCATAATAATTAAATCACATTTAATTATATTGGATAATTCTTCATACATCATGATAATTAAATCACATTTAATCATCAACTTCTCTTTGCTTAGATCTTATGGAATTGTTCTTAAACCATTCAAGAACAATGCTATTTCTCCTCAGATACTTGGAGATAAGGACAGGATGATTGTATTGTTCCACGTATAGTGACTTGGATATTGAGATCACATCTCAAATCCAGATCCCATGGACCTCTCATAAATGCTTGATTAAATCAAGACCGTAAACCTAATCTTCTCATTGCATCTGAATCTCATTCAGATCAATGTCCAGTAAATGGACTAAGGTTAGGTCACTTCTCTAATGAGAGGAGTCACTAAAATCCAGACCTGTTTCATCACTCCCTCGGAATGGAAGCATCATAGTTATACAATCGTTTATGATGAAATCACCCTTCAAGTATTCCCAATACCTGCACATCCTACATACTGGAAGACTCATGATCATCATGAAGATATAGATCACTTTTACACTGTCATCTTCATAGTCTGATCATTAAGTTTCTCAATCTTGGTCCTTGGGATATGGTACAGATCATATGCTTTCACAAAACATATATCTTACCTTCAAATTCATATCATGCTTCTAAAGCATGATGACCATGCATGGAATTTGGTCAATCCCAATACCTCATGAGTGAGCTCATGTCTCCCGGTTCACAAGTGAACCTGTATGATCCCTTTGAGAGATTACATTACTCATATGCCCTTACATGCACACCAGCTCGCCGGTGTATAGACCTTGGTTAGGTCATCAACCTATTGGTTTGCCAAAAGTACATATTCAGACATATAGCAATACATCTGTCTCTGGTCAGAGGATGTTTGCCTGTGATGTGACGGCATTCATCATAGGTCTTTGGTTATCTCGATCTCGTTAAGTAAACTCATTAACTCAACTAATCTGATACCTCCGAATCAATATTCCTATTTAGAGGACCTGCATCAAGAGGTCGATCAGATATCAGTCTATTGAGGTGGGATTGCCATCTCCCACTCAGACTGGAGATCACTACTTGTCAATCATTGATGATGCTTGGTGAGTCCTCTATCTAACTCCTCAGATATTCATCCAAGCATCAGCCTCTATGATTCACTTAATGAATCAACAGCTGTATGATTATCAAGTTGGCCATGGTACATAACCCTTATTGTACAGAGGAACCTTATAGTGCATTCATTCATTCAATAACAGAAAGGGAGTGAAACAAAATCAATATCTTTTATTGATAAATCATTTATTACAATAACATTTATTGTAGGAATGGTTCGCCTCAGGCTCACATTGCTAACAACTTGGGCATTGACACAAGCTAGAGTCCGATGAGCATCATTCGGGGAAACGCACGACTGCAAAGGTTTTACAGAGTTGCCTATGGTGGTCAACTTTATTTAAGGATGCTACAGAGTATGTTCGAGGTTGTACTGATTGTTAGAAGATGCGAGGAACCATTAGCTCCAAAGATACCATGCCCCTAAGATATATCCATATCGCATATGTTTTTTATGCTTGGGGCATAGATTTCATGGGCCCATTTCCTGTCAGTTAGGGATTTTAGTACATCCTACTTGTTGTGGATTATATCAGTTGATAGGTGGAGGCTATCCCCACCCGAGCCACTGATAGTCGTACAATTTGTTTCTTTCTCAAGAACCATATTATTGCATGGTTCGGGATTCTCAAGATACTGATTTCAGATGGGGGGAGCCATCTATTAACAGAGAAATCAAGAAGCTTGTGAAGGAGTATGCCATTGAGCATAGAGTAGCATCTCCTAACCACCCATAGACTAATGGCTTGGCTGAGATTTCAAATAGGGAGATAAAGACGATGCTGCAAAAACTTGTACATCAAGATAAGAAGAACTGGTCCCAGATGTGGCTCAGTTCTATGGGCTTATCAGACATCGTACAAGTCTACATTGGGTATGTCTCCCTATAGATTGGTGTATGGAAAGCCTTGTCATCTGCTAGTTGAATTAATTCACAAATCATTATGGGCACTTCGTGTATGCAATTTGGATTATGAGAAGGCAGGAAAGAGTAGGAAGTTAGATCTGAACAAATTGCTAGAATTCGAGATTTGCATATGACAACTCACTGACATAAGGAGAAAGTCAAGTGTTGGCATGATAGACATATTAGAAGGAAGACTTTATCTTGATCAGAAAGTTTGGTTGTTTAATGCTAAATTGAAGTTGTTTCCAGGAAAATTGAAAAGAAAATGGTCAAGATCTTTCATTGTGAGAGCTGTGCGCAACAATGGTAGTATTGTCATATCTGGGTTGTCATCTAACGCACCGCCATTTGTTGTGAATGGACAGTTGCTGAAGCCATATATTGATCATGATACAATCCTGTCCGTGGTTGATTCCATATCTGTGGTATCAGACGATGACTTTTTGACATTTTTTGCGTCTTAAACATGAGCTGATTTTCTCTTATATATATCCTTTCATTTTATTCTTACTTCTTCCACTTCTTATCATTCACCTCTTTTCCGCGTGTTTATACAATACTTAGGATTTACACTATCCTAAGCATGGGGGGGGTGAATGATTTGAGTTTTTTCATTTTTTTTCTGTTTCATCACTCCTGTTGTTACTTATACTTAGGGATACTTTACCCTAAGTATAGGGGGTGATATTGTTCATTCCATCTCTTTTGTGTTTTTATTTTCTTATGTTCTCTCTCTTGTCCTTCAACTTGTTGATATTAACTTCTATACTTAGGGATCTTTTACCCTAAGTATTGGGGAGGACGAGTCGAGTCATTGAGTTTGTTCATTCTTTTCCTTGATCTTTTATGTTTGTAAAATTTTATATACTTAGGATAAGTTGATCCTAAGTATGGGGGGTCACCGAATTCTATCATTTTCGTCTTATTCTTTGAGTCGTTGTTGTATAGGATTCTTTTCACTTTTCTATACTTATCACGAGTTATATCTTCCTTTATAGCTCTTTGGTCACTATGAGGACATAGTTCGAGCTAAGTATAGGGAGGTGTCATATATATTATATATATACTTTAGCCATAAATTGTAGTTTTATTAATAATATGGCTATTATTATTCATATAAAAATATTTTGAAAAATGATTTGTAAAATGATTTGTAAAAATCTTTTGAAAAATATATGCAAAAATTAATTTGTAGAATATTTTGTAAAACTTTTGTAAAGACTTTTGTAAAATGTTTGCAAAACTATTTTTGTAGAAATCTTTGTAAAATTATTTATAAAAATATTTTATTTGTAAAATACTTATAAAATTATTTTCTATATTAAACTAAGTATACTTTACAATACGTTTGTAATTTTTTTGAAAGTAAAATGTTTGCAAAAACTTGTTTATTAAATATTTTGCAAAAATATTTGTAAATTTTTTTGAAAAACCTTTGCAAAATATTTGAAAACATCTTTTGAAAAATGTTTTGAAAAGATTTTTATTTTTTTTGTAAAATTATTTTGTCAAGTAGGATATAAAATATGGGTTGTGTGTGTGTATATATTCATAAAATCCATGTGTATATAAAAGCCTTGATCACTTCCCCTCCTATAAATAAAATTCTTTGATAAAACTTGTATATAAAACTTATACATAAAATCCTCATGCAAAATTTTGAATAAAATTTGTATAATCCCTGTGTGTGTATACTTGTATATATTCTGTTCACTAACCCTTTCTCTTGCTTTGAAAAAAAGTGTTCAAAGTCCATAAAGCTTTGCAAAAAATATATTTAAAAAACATTTTCAAAAAGATTGTTCTTTTATTTCAAAAAACTTATTTTGTATATATTTCTTGCATTTGCATGTGCATTTTCTAGAGTAGTATTGACATTAAAACTAGTCTAGCATAAAGTTGAAGAATGGAGCTTGGTTGGATCTACCCACTTAATCTCAGAGGAATCTTACAGGAAATGGAATTGAGATTCTTCAGGTCTAGAGAATTAATTCTTTGGGAACCATAAGACTTAGTTCAGTGTCGTCTTGACTACCTTAGTAGAGTACTTTGGAGCATACACATGAGACTTGTCGATATTGACCTATCTTGCACATCTGCACTTACACTTTTCTTACCTCAATCGAAGTGGTAGAGGGTTGGATTTGCTGGCATGAGACGCAAGCCAGTGGAAACATCGAAAGTCACACATTTGTGTCCATTGTACCCCCAACCCAATCTAGAAGCAATGAGGTCTAAAGACATAATGTTGTGGGTTACAATAAAGCTTCAAAAGAGGGATAGTCTATTGACGCGAGAGGAAAAACTCCTTATGTATATGCTGCACCCTTGTATATATTCAAAAAAATGTATACAAAAAAATCCCAAAAAAAGTGGGCAGGCCTGATTGAAAATAAAAATATCTACTGGAGTATGTACATTTGTATAGTCAAATAAGCAAGCTTGATATTCCAAGTCAGATATTTAAGAGCATGCAACTGGATGACTTGGCTACACTGGTCATGCATCCAAGGATAGGTAGCTACATTGGCTACCATCCATTCTTCTCTCCGCCTCCTCTCCTCGAACTAGATATTCTTGAACTTAGAAGGGAATAACCTGCTTCTCGAGGAAAGAGTTATTGGATTTGGGAATTAAGGTCACCATGTTGGAGAAGACAGATTTTTACCACTTTAGCTGAGGAGAGCTACATATCACTTACATTGTACAAGAGAAATTCATAGTCATAAGGGTTTTCGTATGAGTTGATTTATTCTGACCTGGCTATTGAGGAGACTTGAGCAGAGTTGTGTGGTTTCTAGAGGTTGTTGAGTGTCTAGTCCACTTCCCACTAAGGTTCTACCCAAACTAATAATCCAAAGGTCTGACAGAGCTCCATACCTTGATTTTATGAAGATAAGTTTAATACTCAATATTGTTCTAAATTTTTTATTTTTCCTTTATTTCTTTTCTTTTTCTTTTAGTCACTTATTCTTCAAATAAGTATTTGCTAAGGGACTAGCAAAGGTAAAGCATAAGGGGATGATGAATTTGCATTTCATCATCTTTATTCATTTATTTTAGCTTAAAATATCTTATAAAACACTTGTAAATATGAATAAATCCATTCTTTTACTAATATTGATTCTTGTGTAAATATTGTATATTTATCGTTATTTTAACCTTAAATAAATAAATAAATAAATAAAGGAAAAAGAAAATAAAAACTATATATATGTAATACATACAGGCTGACTCCGACCCCGAGAAGGTCAAGACTTGACCTTATTGACAATGAATAAAGTAGGGGGAGATAAGTCCAAAAATAGCAAAATTCAGAAAATCATTCTTCATTTATATTCATCATCTGTACAATATTGTCTATAATACACATTCTTTTCTTTAATTTATTCATCACCGAATTCTTTTTAAATACAAATGATTTCTTCTTGAAAATTATGAAGAAAATTCTTTTGTAAATAATAAAAATAATTGCAATAAAGATCTCTTTATGTTGTGTAAATTACAACACTACCAAAAAAACGCAAAGTTCATCTTGCAAGATCAATATCTTCTCCACCAAAACCCAAATTTCATCAAACTCACTTTCATTGTGTTTCAAATTAAACAATATTTAAAATGGACAGAGTTAAGTGTGAAATGTGGCTAATTGGGGTGCTATTGTATATTATACCTATGTGTACTATATACTTTATTATTTATTTTCTTGAGCATATTTGCAAATATTGTATTTTTAGTATATTGTAAATATTGTATTTGACTTATCTAAAATATAAACAAAAATCACAAAATCAAAAATCAACAAAAATAAAATCATGTATATATTGTATAAGTATCACTATGTATATACTGTACCTATACCTATTTATTTAACCATATAACTTAATTCCTAAAAATCTAACAAAAATACCATTGAAACCCTTTTCAAATATTGGAAATTAATAAAATAATAAATTATGTATATATTTGTATAAATAATTAATTAAAAATTAAATCCTTGTATATATATGTATACATACATATAAATAACACATGCATCATTGGGATACAATCAATGCAACATAAACAGTGTCATGAACAATTACATCCCCACGAGGTATTATATATAGTTAGATTGTTGTTGAGTGGTGATGGAGGATGAACCACAACCCACTTGTTTGCATCCTGTAGTTTAGTTAAATTGTGGTTGCGTTTCTCCAAATTTATGTGTTAGTGCCGAATCATCTTTTGTTTTCACCTTTATCGCCTGTATGCGTTTGTGATACGTACCAATAAAAAACAAGGGTGTTTATTTCAACACTTTTTTCTTGTGCTATATCATGACAATCTATTCGATCAAATTTCTTGAGAAGATTCTGAGAGGAAAATGAAAAGGGACTTTGTGGAACTGATTTTTCATGATTTTGAAACTAGCCTGGATCTCGTGCTTTACACATAAAATTTGGCCTAAGATGGGGATGAAAATGGATATGGATGTATCCGAATATCCGCTTATCATATTTGAAAAAATTCTGTTTATCAATATCGGTATTCTAATATTAATCTAATATGGATCGAATATGGAAATCAGTTGTAAACAAAATTCAAATTTGTTGGATTCAAATATACGAATATAAAATATTTTATTTTATTTTATTTATTATGGTATAATATATTACATTTATCAAAATAAGCTAAATGTATTTCCCTTGCCGTAGTCCATGTGTTACCTCACCCTCTGACAACCAATATCCCTCTTTACCTCAACAACTTTATTGGAATCATAATATGATAAATCTCATGGAGGATTCATCACCTCGCAACTATATGTATGTAGCTACCCCTATGCGATCCCAACTTTAATTTATTAGCTAAATACTTTTATCATGTTATATATATATATATTAGTGTGATTTTTGTAAGTCACTGTATACATGATACCAATTCGATTTAATTGTAAAATATCTTTACTGAGATCCTATTCGTATTCGATCTTAAGTTGATCAATATTCCTATATGTGATTTATTCGATCAAGATTCGCATTTGATGAATATTCGATCCGAATTTGTATTAAAATATATCAGGACATGGTTCCAGAAATCCATATTGGATTCATACTCGTATATGTATCTATATTTAATATAGATAAAGCAAATATGAATATGAAAATTGACATGTCTGTTTAGTATCCAATCCGTTTTCATGGTTGGTTTAAAAATAATGCAACTACAAACATTTTATCTGAAGTAATATTTTTTCAGTATATATAAAAAGATTTTTTTGTATTTAACATTTATAGGAGCGTTCATGTAAAAATCTCAAAAAAATTAAAAATTTAAATCATGTTTTTTTAAGTAAAAGGGAATACATAAGTAACCAATGCAATATTGATAAATTTATAATATTATGTATATTAGAAAGACGTTTGTGCAAATTAAATATTTATAGAAAATTAAATGTGGCGATATATGTATTTCTATTTAAAAAAATTCTCCTAACAACCTTTCATCGTAAGATATAATTTGATAATAACAATATCTAGACATTCTCTAGCCCCAGTTCGGCTTGAAGTCGACTCTGGCAAAAACTAGAGTTCCTTAGCCATCCCGTAGAGAGTCCGGGCCTTGGGTTCCTCCGCCAACCCGTGGAGAGTTGTCGGGTCCCTTCGCCATCCCGTGGAGAGCTCCGGTCCCTCCGCCACTCTTGTGTAGAGACCGGGTTTCGTCACCACTCTCATGAAGAGAGATCATTCTTATGCGCTTCGCGTGCTTCGTCCAGCATCCCCAACTCCCGTTCACATCCTTCGGGCCTGTTTAGTTGCTGGAGTACACTGAGGTGCACGGGTATACCTCTGGCTCTAACCCTCCTAATTAGAGTTGGGATTACTTGTATTGACACTACAATTTCTTTGGTATAATGCTTTTTAACTACGTTCAAATAAAAATATTAATATAAAAACATATTATAATCATTAAAAATGTTAATATAACACATAATCAATATCACATCACATCACAATTATCATTTCAACCCTCAAAACCATCCAAACATCTACAATTCACAGGGGATACCCCAACCCAACACAATTATCAATCAGACCCTTCGGGTTTTCGACCATCCCTTTGGAGTTATGGTTCCTTCAACTTTGTCCTGAAGAGTCACCTATAATACTCCACGTGCTCTCTCCATCATCTCTCTGTACCTCCTATGAAGAGACATGCCTCCCTAGCCATGTGCACCATCAACCTTGCATAAAGACTCTAATATTGTGTCATCCCTCCTTAGGCCCTGTTCGTCTGAAAAATAAGAACTAGAATAAGGAGTCAATTCCCCATCGGCATGATTTCTAGGAGTATGTCTATTCTCATCTACATCACATTATTTCTCCTTATTCCACCCTTATTCCTATAGTTATTCCACCTTACCTACCCTTATTCTCCTTATTTCTATCTTTCCGACAGAACAAAGAATATACCCTTTATTCTCCTTATTCCTCATTCTTGTTCCTTTTAATTTCTGAACCGAACACCCCCTTACGAACTTTCATTGACCTAGTGGTTTTCGTGCACACGGAGAATATCGTAGCACCTTTTCAATGCTTATGTGTTGGGATGTTAGCCTAGCACTACTAATCATACGAACAACCCGAAGTTCTTTTTACATTTAATGGGTTTTATTTTCTTATTTAACTAATATTATTGGATGTTATAGTGTTGTTAACAAGATCACCAATGCATATTTTAAATAGTAATTACGCGGATTCAAATGAATTAAAAGAGAAGAATTACTGATTAACATCATGATAATCACGCATTTCACATTCATTATCCGATTACAGAATGCAAGTAGGAATCAATTGATAAAGAGAAAACATGAATTAAGGCGAGATCTAGGAAATGTAAAGGAATAAACAAATTGCAGCAAACAATAAGATAAATAGATTAGATTTGAAATCACCGAAGCGTACATATAATGGACTGTCCTTAGAGAGGATATCTCCCCCACAATACCATTATGTAGGGTACTGGCAATCCACTCCCAGGATATGACATCACACAATCTTTGTCTGCGTACACTGACGAGATCGTCCTCGAATGTACCTTAGAGAACTGCAACCGAGGGAAAGAGAAGCATGTTCGTCCACGAGAGAGGAAGAACGAAAGCAGAGCCAATGCAACATGAGAAGGGTTTTCTTTAGAGTGTGGGAAAATGATGTCGGTGGAGGAGTATAAAAAGAAGCCGTGTGCCCTAGCGTGCAAAACCGTTCGTTTTTCGAAAATGCCCTCAATGGGCGAGTCCCTTTGGATTCCAAAACTGCAGCTAAAAACAAGCCGTTGCGTCGAGTCGAATTCTTATTGCAATCGAATTCAAATTAATCTGTATGATTAATTTAATCAATCTATCAAATAAAATCCGCATCAAAAGTATCAAGATCCAAGATTCGAATTGACTTTCCCGAGCCTGAGCCGAAGACGGAGTGGAGTGGAGCGCGCACGCGTGTGTAGTCCTACATTCCTTCTCTCTATTATTGCTACAAGAGCTTGGGTTGTGAACTCATATATAATCCCACCAAAAGTTTAGAAACACTAGTTGTGGTACTAAACTTTCTCCCACAACTCTTCTTTCAAATTTGAGAATTCCAACTTTCCCTCCAAGCAATTTGGTTTCTCAATTGAGACCAAATTAGCTTCTATTGCAATTTCATATGCTTTCTTATCAAAGCCTAATTGCATAATTAAAATACAATAATCCATCACAAATTCACCAATTCGAAAAAGATATTCAAATAGTGTTAAAAACATCTTTCGGCTGCAACACTTTGCTTTCAATAAAGGTACCTTCCGCTTTGAATCTCTTCCTGAATTTACTACTTTCACTTTAATAGGAACGAAGTGAACTACATATTGAACTCCAGACCTTAGTGTTAAAGTATACGGTAGAAACAACAAAGCGTTGTTCTTAGTACAATCTTCAAGGTTGGTGCTCTTAAAGACTATACACCCTTATCCTGTTTTATGAGTGTGTTCAGGAAAGACCCTCTTCCTTTAACTACGGTCCACAGTAACACTCACATAGGTAGCGTTGTCCAAGGATCCACTGCTAACATCCCGCACAAAGACTTGAACCCATTAAGAGCACATGCTCTTCCTAAACTTGCAGCTTAAATAACACTCGTGCTTTTAGGGATAAGACACTCTTGCATAAGCATTAAGAAATAAGAATGCCAACTAGTGCTTCAAACAGCTTGTTATTACCACATTGAACCTACTTTGTGGGATATCCACTCAGATAGATTGGGTTTCTACTATAGAGGAACTCTCAATGGGTTTCAGTCTCATCCCAAGCCTATACTTTAGGACTAAAGATCTATCAAGTCTCTTAGTCAACGGATCTGCCTTGTTGTCTTTGGATCGAATAAAATCCACAACCAACACTCCTCGAGACACCAAATCCCTTAACGTCTTAAGTTTTATTTCCATGCGTCTTCTTGTTTTCTTATTGAACTTCGAACTCTTGATCTTAGCAATTGGGTCATGTTATCACAATGTACCGAGATCGCAGGAACTGGCTGACCTACCATGGGAATTTCTGAAAGAAGTTCCCTTAATCATTCAGCCTCAATCCCAGTGGTGTCCAAAGCACACAACTCAGCCTCAAAGGTGGATCGAGCTAGAATGGTCTGCTTCATAGAACTCCAGGAGACTGCACTACCTCCAAGGGTAAAAACATACCCAGTGACACCATTAATCCCAAACTCTTATATTTTTTCGATCCAGCTTGTATCATTATATCTTTCTAGTAGAGATGGATGTCTAACATAATGCAAACTAAGGGAAATAGTTCTCTTCAAGTACTTCAGTACTAGATCCATAGCCTCTTAGTGAGTACGGTTAGGATATCTAGTGTATCTACTCTGCTTTGCAACCAAGAATGAGATATCAGGTCTCGTGCAGTTTGTGAGATACATTAAGCTTCCTATCACCTATAAATACCTTAGCTGGGCTACATGTACTCCACTTTTATTCTTAAACAGTTTGGGATGAATCAAAAAGATTGCTTACAGCTTTACAACCTTGATATCTAAATTTCTCAAGTACCTTCTCAACATAGTGAGATTGAGAAACTATAATCCCATCAATTGACCTTCTCAATTTGAGACCCAAGATCACATCAGCAACACCCATGTCCTTCATCTCAAACTTACTACTTATGAATACTGTAGTCTCATTAATAATCTTTGCATGTGATCCAATCAAAAGTATGTGATCAACATACACACACAAGACAATACACTCATCACCTTTCACTAGAATGGAGACACTTATCGGATTCATGAACCTTAAAGCCACATGACAAAATGGTTTTGTCAAATTTTTCATGCCATTGCTTTGGTGCTTGTTTCAATCTATAAAGGGATTTAAGGAGCTTGCAAAACTTTCCCTCATTCCTAAGAGTCACAAGCCCATCAGGTTGATCCATGTAGATTTCTTTCCCAAGATTGCCATGCAAGAAGGCGGTCTTCACATCCATCTGGTCGATAGAGAGATCATATACGGAAGTCAATGCTATAAGCATCCGGATTATGATCATCCTAATCACAAGAGAATAGGTATCAAAATAATCGATACCTTCCTTTTACCTAAAACCCTTGACGACTAATCTGGCTTTATACTTTTCAATTGATCCGCCAGGCCTAAGATTTCTCTTAAACACCTATTTACACGTAATGGTACTTTTGGGTAAATCAACCAACTCCCAAGTTCCATTAGCCATAATGGAATCCATCTTAGATTTGACGACTTCCTTCCATTGTTTTGCTTAAGATGAAGTCATGACTTCCTTATAACTTTGTGGATCACCCTCTTTCTGGGAGACAACAAAGTCACTACCTAGATCTTTGGCTATCCAAGGTCGTTTACTCCTCCTTGGCTCAATTTCTTCTGAAAAGGCATTGGGTACGGGTTGAGTATCAACCCCCACATTTGTTATCCTTTCCACTTGATCTGGAATAGATCTTGATGTGGAGGCACTCTAATGGTCAGATTATGAAGAATCCCAATCTTCATTGGGAAGACATCATCAAAGAAGGTAGAATCACAAAGTTCTACAATAATGTTGACATCTATGCCTGATATCTCAGACCGAATTACCAAGAACCTATATGCATAGCTATTTTCCAAGTAACCTAAGAAGGTTGCATCAATAGTTTTAGGACTAAACTTCTTTCTCTTGTGTTCAAGGACTAAAACCTTAGTGAGACAGCCCCAAACTTTGAGATATCTTAAGTTCGGTTTCCTGTTTCTCCAAAATTCAAAAGTACACTTTTTAATATGTCTTAGGGGTCCCTACTTAGAATATGACAAGTCGTATTCAAGGCTTCTCCTCACATATAGGTTGGAAGTCAAGAAATCTATAGGAGAGCATTGGTCATGTCAGTTAAGGTTCTATTTTTCCGTTCTGCTATCCCATTTGATTGTGGTGAATATGGGATAGTAACTTCATGAACTATGCCAAACAACTTACATTGTTCATTAAACAAGTTAAAGGTATATTCACCACCTCTATCTGACCTAAGGCGTTTAAGCATTTTTTTTGTTTGTGTCTCAGCCCCATTTTTAAACAAAATAAAGTTTTCTAAGGCTTGATCCTTGGTTTTCGTTAGATATACATAGTAGTATATACTGCCATCATATATAAAGGTGATAAAGTATTTCTTATTGTCTCTGGTCAACACACCACTAAACTCACAAATATCCATGTGCACTAGATCTAAGATCTCACTATCTCTAGAGACAAACTGAAAAGACTTCCTAGATGTCTTTGCTTGGACACAAATTTCACATTTATGAGTTCTATCAATAGTGTCTTTAAGGATCATTTCTAAATTCGTCATTCTTTTAATTGAATTTAAATTTACATGTCCCAATTACCATACTACAAATCACAAGATTCTAAATTGTTAACTACATGAGACACATAATTAGAATATCCATAATTCAAAACATTCATTCCATCAATATTTCCTGAATGACATCTAATTATATACAAAAAATCAAAATATGCCAAATAGCCTTTTTCATAAAAAAATTCCATGTCTCATAATGTCAACTTTATTACATTTAAAGTTCAATTCAAAACTTTTTCTAACTAAGATGGAGCCAGATAAAACATTCTTCTTTACGTCAGGGACATGCAACACCATGTGTAAAGTCCAGACACGTCCAGAGGAGAACCTCAAGTTGACTTGTTCTGACCTCAACACCTTGACCGCAGAATCGTTACCCATCTTCACAGTCCCGCCACTGTAGGTCTGATAAGAAGAAAACAAAATTCTATTAGAACAGATATATACATTAGCTCCCGTATTCACGAGCCACTCATTTGGATCATGGATATGGTATAGTTCAGTTTTTACAGAGACATATCCCTCGCTTGCCCCATGTCCAACAGTGATCATATTCATTTGTGGACTACCATCTATAGCTTTAGGTTGAGCCTTTGAGGACAGACAATCCTTCTTCTAATAGCCAACCTGATTATAGTGCCAACAGAGTTTATTCTTTGTAGTTGTTGCCCTTTGGCATTATGTTATTGTTGTTACTACGCTTTCTCTTTTTATCTTTGCCCTTCGAGGTCATGAATTTGACTTTAGCCTGAACATCAACATGAACCACATGCTTTTATTTCATGTGTCCCTCTTCTATGGCGATTGCCACCATGAAATCATCCTTAGAAAATATCCCCTTTTTGTGTTTCAAGATCATTATGAAGTCTTCCCAAGAGTTGGAGAATTTTTCTATGATGCATATGACTCGAAACTTCTCTATAAGTTTCATTTCGGCATCCTCAAAACCATAGAGCAGGAGTAAAAACTCGTGTGCATGTTTAGAAACTGACTTCCCTTCAACCATGGAAAACTTTAGGAACTTGTCAAACGGAGTATTTCTCAATACCGGTATCTTCAATATTATACTGATAGACCCTTCACAGTCTGCGTGGACGAACAGTATACACCAAACAACGCGTTGGACAGAGCTAACAAGATGCAACCATGACACATACGATCTCGTTCGTTCCATGTGGATTGCGCCTTCTAGCTATCGGATGTATGATTTTCTTTTTCCACCATAGGACAATCGGTTTCTAGTATAGAGATTAATACTATGGTGGTTATCCAAATCTTCATGCGTTGTTGCCAACTCTTAAAGTTCTAACCACCGAATTTCTCAGGCATACCCGTCATATCCACCCTCAATTTAAACATTGTTTCCGATATGGTTTTAAAACCAGTTTTATATGTCATCTCTAAGATTGTTGTTAACTGGATCCTCAATGCATATTTTATATAGTAATTACATAGATCCAAATGAATTAAAACAGAAGCATTACGGATTAGCATCATGATAATCACACATTTCCCATTCATTATCCGATTACAGAATGCAAATAGGAATCGATTAATAAAGCTAAAATATGAATTAGAACGAGATCCAGAAAAGGTAAAGCAATAAACAAATTGCAGCAAATAATAAGATAAACAGATTTGATTCGAAATCACCGAGGTGTTCATGTAATGGACTGTCCTTATATAGGATATCACCCCTATAATACTGGTGCATAGGGTATTGACGATCAGTTTCTAAGATATGACGGCACACGATCTTAGTCTGCGCATACCGACAAGATCATCCTCGAATGTTCCTCAGAGAATTGAAGTCGAGAGAAAGAGAAGCATGTTAGTCGGCGAGAGAGGAAGAACGAAAGCAGAGCCAAGGCGGTGTGAGAAGGGTTTTCTTTCGAATGTGAGAAAATAGCGTCAGATGAGGGATATAAAAAGAAGCTCGCGTACCCTAGTGCATGGTATTGTTTGTTTTCTGAAAATACCCCTCAACAGGCGTGTCACTTAGGATTCCAAAATCGCAGCTAAAAACAAGCCGTTGCGTCGAGTCGAATTCTCATTGCAGTCGAATTCAAATTAATCTGTATGATTAATTCAATTGACCTGCCAAATGAAATCTGTAGCAGAAGTATCGAGATTTGAGATCAGAATTGATTCTCCCAAGCCCGAGCCAGAGACTGAGACGGAGTGGAGAGGAGTGCACGCACGTGCTTGTGTGCTCCTCCGTTCCTCCTCTCTACAATTGCTACAAGAGCTTGGGTTGTAAACTCATATATAAGCCCACCAAAAGTTTAGAAACACTACTTATGGTACTAAACATTCTCCAACAATTCTTCTTTCAAATTTGGGAATTCTCAACATTCTCTCCAAGCAATTTAATTTCCCAATGAGACCAAATTAGCTCCTATTGTGATTGCATAAGCTTTCTAATCAAAGCCTAATTACATACTTTAGATACAACATATAGTTGAGAAGAAAGCAAAGCACTTCAACTTCTTTCCATCGATGACCTCTGATTTCCCATGTAGCTTCCCCAACCTTTGATCACTCGACAGTGTATATCAAAATTGATTCGTAACTCTAACAACAACCCTCCCTTATATAATAAATTTTCCGCCTTGTGTATGGACAAATTAGAGCTTCTCTGATTTTGGCCTATTGCAAGGAGATTCCAAGGTTCCTACACATTATCGCTTCATGCCTCTATGTCCGTTGCATGTAGGCAACCTATGACTTCTCCCCATTCCATAAACAATGACATGTAAGGCTTGGTCGTCACCCTATTTAGTAATAATATTGGCATGTTCACTTAATCTACTACCTTACTCCTATATCAATATGGATGCTATGTTAAAAAAGATATTATCAAATACCTTCAGGAACTGTCACATACTAATAATGATGATGTACAAGCAATATTTGTTTTATATGTTGATTACTTGGTTCCATGGACACAGAAGCCTGGACAAACTGTATGTACTTCAAATTGCTGAATGACAAACCCTTTAGCAAAAGATGACTACTGGAAATGGTTAGGTCAGGTGCTACATATGCAAGAGATGAGAGGCAGATGTTGGAAGGCTAGATTTTGTTCACGAGTTAACCGTGATATCATCTGAATACTCCTTTTAAAACTCATAATTAATAGTTTATTTGGGCAAAAATCATATGTTTTTTGTATCATTTAAAATCTAGGAAAATAACCATCAGTAGATCGATTGAGGCACTATTTTACGGTCTCGAACCAATGCCCTGATGTTGTGAAACCGTTACAATTATCACTCCAACCAATGAGAAGTTAAGATCTAGTGTCTAGAATGTAAATAAATTATATATCCTAGGACGGTGGCTAAGCTACCCAATTGACGATGCTTAATATTATGGAAAAGGTGATGGAAGAATACTGTAAATGTTTATTCACGAGGTCTAGGGGTCCTTATATAGGACTAAACCATAGAAAGATCAAAAGGACAAGATACATAAATACCCCTATGGGGTTAAAATTGAATACTAGAACATAATCCGTTGCACTCTCTAACACCCTTTTGTTAGCAATGTGAGCCCGAGGCGAACCATTCCTACAATAAATGTTATTGTAATAAATGATTTATCAATAAAAGTTATTGATTTTGTTTCACTCCCTTTCTGATATTGAATGAATGAATGCACTATAAGGTCCCTCTTTACAATAAGGGTTATGTACCATGGCCAACTTGATAATCATACAGCTGTTGATTCATTGATTGAATCATAAAGGCTGATGCTTGGATGAATATCTAAGGAGTTAGATAGAGGACTCATCAAGCATCGTCAATGATTGACAAGTAGTGATCTCCAGTCTGAGTAGGAGATGGCAATCCTATCTCATTAGGCTGATATCTGATTGACCTCTTGATGCAGGTCCTTTGCTTGGGAATATTGATTCAGAGGTATCAGATTAGTTGAGCCAATGGGTTGACTTAACGAGATCGAGATAAACCAAAGATCTATGATGAATACTGTCACATCGCATGCAAATATCCTCTGACCAGAGACATATGTATTGCTATATGTCTAAGTGTGTACATTTGGCAGACCAATAGGTTGATGACCTAACCAAGGTCTATACACCGACGAGCTGGTGTGCATGTAAGGGCATATGAGTAATACGATCTCTGAAAGGAATCATACAGGTTCACTTGTGAACCAGGAGACATGAGCTCACTCATGAGGTATTGGGACTAACCAAATTCCATGCATGGTCGTCATGCTTTAGAAGCATGACATGAATTTGAAGGTAAGATATATGCTTTGTGAAAGCATATGATCTGTACCATATCCCAAGGACCAAGATTGAGAAACTTAGTGACCAGACCATGAAGATGACAGTACAAAAGTGATCTATATCTTCATAATGATCATGAGTCTTCCAGTATGCAGGATGTACATGTATTAGGAATACCTGAGGGTGATTTGATCATAAATGATTGTATAACTATGACGCTTCCATTCCGAAGAGTGATGACACAGGTCTGGATTTTAGTGACTCCTCTCATTAGAGAAGTAACCTAATCTTAGTCCATGTACTGGACATCGATCTGAATGAGATTCAGATGCAATGATAAGATTAGGTTTATGGTCTAGATTTAATCAAGCATCTATGAGAGGTCCATGGGATCTGGATTTGAGATGTGATCTCAATATCCAAGTCACTATAGGTGGAACAATACAATCGCCATGTCCTTATCTCCAAGTATCTGAGGAGAAATAGCATTGTTCTTAAATGGTTTAAGAACAATTCCATAAGATCTACGCAATGAGAAATTGATAATTAAATGTGATTTAATTATCATTATGTATGGGGAATTATCCAATATAAATAAATGTGATTTAATTATTATGGACAAGAATAATGTGGATAGTAATATCCAATTACTCATAATATATTATAAATGTGATTTATAATGTATTAGAGAGATCTAATTACAATTTATATATGTAGATTAATTATTAATGTGTAATGGATACACATTGTCTAATTAATTGAAAATGTAAATTATATTTTGTTTCGGGTTGTGAATGAGATTCACAATTTTCCAATGTCAAGATTGCAATATTCCCAAAATTAATTGAGAATTATTTTTTGGTGAATAAAATCCCAACAAATAATTGTTGGAAATAAGTAGAGAGAAAATCAAGGAGATATGCAATCTCATGGAAATCCATGAGATTGCCCTCCCCATATGGAAAGGAGGTGGCGTCACCCAATTCCCTTGTGGGATTGGTAGCCGTCCACTCCCTTTTATGGGGATGGATGATCTCCTTTGTATTTCACTCCTTATTTGATTTATTTAATTTGGTATTAATATATATTTGATTTATCAAATATATTTAATCAAAATTAAATCACAAGTTGTTGGCTTTTACCAACAACAATCTTGACCATTGGATTGAAATAAATCAATCTCATCCATTGATTTTATATGTTCCATGGATTGAGATCCATGGATCCCAAAACCCTATAAATAGAGAGGCATACCTTGCTCTCTATTACATGCTATTGTAGCACACATCTCTTTCTCTCTTTCTCCTCACATGCCAGCCCTCTCTCTCCCTCTTCTTGGTGGCCGTCTACCATACCCTGGAGGAGAGAATCGTCGAAGCCTATGCCACCGCACCGCCGCTTCGATGCTCTACGGTTCTCGGTCTACTTGCAGTGCTTCACTCACGAAGGAGACGTTCGATCTCGTGCGACGAGATCAGGAGCAACCGCGCTTGGATCATCTTCTTGGATTGCGAGGACAATGCGCCTCATCCCCGCGCTCGCAAGCCATTACTCCGACGATCGGACTTGAGACGCGAGGTCTCTTTTTTGACTCGATCAACCATGCTTCAAGAGGTATTGCATTATACTTGTTGTGGTTATAGATGAAACGATCCGAGAACCGTTCTTGGATCTTGTGGTTTCATCGCATGAAAAAAATTTTAAATTCCGCTGCACCGAACAACTAGTGCGACTAGTCGTTCTCCGTCGTATCCGATACGACGCTCACGCTTCTGAGATGCGCTTGAGGATTTTTCCATATACTTCAAGTGGTATCAGAGCCTTAGGTCGATGGTTTCTAATATGATTCGCAAACCGAGGACGACTTGGGTCTCGTTAAGGTCGCGAAAGTTTTTATCGCATTTGATTTCGTAGATCTGTTTAGTAATTAAATTAGGCACTGTTTAAATTGTTTAAACATGAATTTAACACATGTATTTTGTTCCCCATTAAATAAGGAAACCAAAGGATGTGAGTTTGCGCAAATCGGATTTCGTATACTCAAGATATGGTTGTTTTGATGAACATGTATGCATTGTTGCGGGAACTGCAGATCTAAACGTGATTAAAATGTTAATTACTGTTTAGACTTGCCTCGAAATCGTGAAACATCACTTGATTTCTGTCCTAAATCAAATTAGCAATACATGAAAATTTATTTTGTCTAATTTGAATTTAATGTGATTGAGATATGCTAATTTTAATAAGTAGGGGTCACTGCTGAAATTACAGTCCTAATCAAGAACCATGTGATTGTCAATTAATGAAATTAATTGTTAATTTCAAGGAATAATTATGGAAAATATTTGAGAAATATTGGAAGATGATTATTTCCTTAATTATCTTGGCCTCAACCAATTAATTATTATATTTGATCTAGATCATAATTGGAAACACAATCATCAAACTCCTTGCTTGAATAGGATTGGGAATTTGTCTAGCAAATTTCTTTATAATCAAAATTGTTTTGATTACTATATGGTATAATTTCGGTTGAAGAACCGATGATCATCTCAAGTACAAATTGATCTATTTGGTATTATCCTTTCCCAAGGCGGATATGGTGACTAGTCAGAGATCACTGGGGTAGCGGGTTGCAACGTTTGTGGTCTGTCCCACTCTCGCCTGCACTGGCCATGACAACGGGTATAGCTGGGATAATACTGAAGAAATCAAGTTGTATTTTTTAATTATTAAAATACAAACTAATACGTACTTTGAGAATAGTACCATATATATTCAAGTATAAAAATCAAGTTTGATTGATTGAATTGGATTGATAATTAATTTAATATGATTGAAATAATTATGTCCAATTGAAATACTCTAATATGATTAGAGTTGATAATTCCCTGGGAAGAATTAATTATATGGATGTGATTCATGATAATTAATTGAATTTGAATAAGAGGTGGAGGATCACATAAGTGATATCCATGGTCTCCCGTCAAGGCGAAGGGTTTCTGTCGCCAGGGATTGTATATATGAGACGTCTGTACGAAGTGATAGCTCCTATTACAAGCGCATTTGAATCAGACTCTTTGCTTCTCGAAAGAGTAAGGCCGTATGCGTAGTGATCCCAATATCAGATCCTCCTATTATTGGGGCGATATTGGATTGCGCATAGCGAGTTCTATTCCTGTTGACGGTTGGTTCAATTAATGACGGGTCAACATCACCTTAGGCATGGTGGGCCCGGGCATTAAAGATCGAATTGGGAAATGCAAGTTGGACTTGCAAGGTGGAATGTGTTCCCGCTTCTCTTTATTGGAGTTGCAGTTTCTCATATTATTGGGATGTAACAAGATAAAGATGAGATCCCAATTCTTGCTTGAGATATAGAGGTAAGTATATCTCTTACTTTGAAAGTGATTAAGGGAATGAACTTTCAAAGTTGACAATGCAAGAATAATTTGATTTAAAAACATTAATCAAATATCATAAATTTGAATATATGATTATATGTTCTAATATAGTGCATTCTCAAATTCAGAAAATGAAGTCCATGAACCCATTGAGCAGGCTTCTGGAAGTCAACCAATTGACTGGACCAAATTACTTGGATTGAATCCGTAATTTGGAGCTTGTACTCTCGGCAGAGCACATCAGTTATGTGCTCTCTGAAGATAAGCATGAAAACCCTAAATCAAAGGAGGAAAAAGCAATCAATGAAAAGTATGATGAAGATCATGTCTTGGCTAGATGCTACATCTTGGGTTCTCTCTCCAATGTTCTTCAGAAACAACATGTGGAGATGAGTACTTGCCAGGAGATTATACAGAATCTAAAAGATATGTTTGGTGATATTAATCGCACCCAGTGGTACAATGTTATGAAAGAACTCGTTCGGTGCAAGATGCAAGAGGGGACTTCGGTCCGTGAACATGTACTCAAAATGTTTGGGTACTTGTTGGAGCTGGAGACTGTGGGGGCAACAATGGATGCAGATATGCAATCCGAATTCATTCTGCTATAGTTGCCCAAATCTTTCAATAACTTTGACATGTCATTCCACATGAATAAGCTGGAACTGATAAATGATGGGCTTCTTGCTGCATTAAAGTCTGCAGAAGATGTGATGAAGAATTATGGTCCCGCTGACAGTGCAATGGTTGCACAAGTCAGAGGGAAGCGCGGTTGGAAGCATGGTTCTCGAAAGGGCCTAGACCAGAAGAGAAAGAAGGGACAACATGTTGGCTCGTCTTCCAATGCATCCACTCTAATGGCATCGAAGAAAACCGACGTCTGTCACCACTGCAAAAAGCCGGGGTACCGGAGGCATAATTGCCCAGATTACCTGAAGTCGGTCGACAAAGGTAAAGCCCCAGCAGGTATAAAATCTACTTTTATCATTAAAACTAGCTTTCTCGTTGGACGAGAAGGAAGTTGGGTTGTTGATTCTGGTGCTTATGTTCATGTATGCAATTTGTTGCATTTGTTTCAGGAAACTAGAAAACTTGAAGAAGGGGAGATAGTCATCCAGATGGGATCTGATGCAAGTGTTGCGGCAGTCGCCGTCGGGACTTGTCAGCTATCATTATCTAGTGGTAGAGTCCTAGTACTTAAAGAGTGTCTTTATGTACTTGAGGTCAGAAGGAATCTAATATCTATATCTAAGCTAGTTAGAAGTGGATATTCATTCCTTCCTGTTCTGTAATAAATTAGTCATAAATCGTTATGATAAATATATTGCAGATGGTATTTTGACTTCTGGAGGACTCTATGAATTATGCATTGATAAGTGTGTTATGAATGTTACAACCACTAATAAAAACCTTAAAAGATCCAGGGAGGATGAAAGTCTTTCAAATGAGATTTGGCATCAAAGGCTTGGTCATTTGTCTGTTGATAAGATCAATAGATTAATTAAGGATGGACCCTTAGATTTTCTACAGGTTCAATCTTTGTCTACTTGCAAGAATTGCATTCAAGGAAAAATGACCAGGATGCCTTTCCGTAACAAGGTTACAAGATACGAAGGTATTATTGACCTAATACATACTGATGTATGCGGTCCCTTCAGTACCGCGACTCGAAATGGATATCGATATTATTTGACGTTTATTGATGACCATTCGCGATACGGGTTTATCTTCCTCTTACGTCATAAATCTGAAACCTTTGAAAAGTTCAAAGAATTCAAGGATTTGGTTGAGAACCAAACCGATAGGAAGATTAAACGAATTCGATCTGATCGAGGTGGCGAGTACCTCTCAGATGAATTCATGGAATACCTTAAAGAAAATGGAATTATTTCCAATCTCACTCCTCCTGGAACTCCCCAACTTAATGGTGTTGCTGAAAGAGGCAACAGAACCATCATGGATATGATTCGTTCAATGATGAGCAAAGCACATTTACCACTTAGTTTCTGGGGATATGCAGTAGAGACTGCAATATATATCCTGAATAAGATTCCTAGCAAATATGTACCTAAGACTCCTCATGAGCTCTAGTATGGAACCAAACCTAGTGTTAATCACTTGAGGGTTTGGGGTTGCTTGGTTCATGCAAAGAACGTGGACACAAGTAAGCTAGAATCTCGCTCTCGTGAGTGTTACTTCTATGGGTATGCTAGATATGGTATTGGATACCAACTCTATGACCCTGAGACTCAAAAGGTTTTTGTTTCTAGAGATGTGAAATTTCTAGAGAATGATTTTCTTAAGGGTCAAGATAAATATGAAGTAAAGGAACTCATTGAATCTCCTGAGGATTCTGAGCTTCCTAAACCAGAAACTGAAGAAGTAACTAAAGATGAAACACCCATACCTCTTCGAAGAAGTTCGAGGATGGTTGCACCACCTGAAAGGTATGGATTCCATGTGTCAAGTGAAACTGACAATGATCCTACTTCATTTGATGAAGCACTCGCGGATCATGACATGGATAGATGGATGCTAGCAATGAAGTCTGAAATTGACTCCATACATAAGAATGGTGTATGGACCCTAGAGGATCCAGCTAAGGGGGTAAAACCCATTGGGTGCACATGGATCTTCAAGAGAAAGAGGGGACCTGATGGGAAAGTAGAGACTTTCAAAGCACAGCTTGTAGCCAAGGGCTACACACAGAGAGAAGGCATCGACTATGATAAGACATTCTCTCCTGTGGCTATGCTTAAATCCATCAGGGCATTGCTGGCTATAGCTGCATATCTTGACTACAACATCTGGCAGATGGACGTCAAGACGGCTTTCCTCAGTGCATACCTCGAGGAGGATATCTACATGGAGCAGCCCCAGGGCTTCATGACTGAGGATGGCAAAGTATGCAAGCTGAAGAAATCCATCTATGGGATCAAGGAAGCTTCTCGTAGATGGAACATCAGATTTGACGAAACCATAAAGAGTTATGATTTTGTGCAGAATCTTGATGAACCTTGTGTATACAAGAAGCTTAGTGGGAGCGCCATTGTGTTCATCGTGCTTTATGTAGATGACATCCTTATCATTGGGAATGATATAGGGATGATGACCAGTGTGAAGATTTGGTTGTCCCATACCTTTGAGATGAAAGATCTTGGAGAAGCCTCTTACATCTTGGGTCTGAAGTTGTTCAGAAACCGAGAGAAGAGGATATTGGGATTGTCATAACATGGATACATTAAGAAGATTCTTGAACGATTCTGTATGGATAGTTCCAAGAAAGGATTCCTACCCTTAAGACATGGTATTCACCTATCTAAAGGAATGGCTCCTCAAACTGTTGAGGAAAGGAAAGCCATGGCTGGATGCCCTTATGCATCAGCTGTAGGAAGCTTAATGTATGCCATGATGTGTACTAGGCCAGATATCTACCATGCAGTGGGAGTGGTAAGTCGTTACCAATCCTGCTATGGAGAACAACATTGGAATGCAGTAAAGAACATATTTAAATATCTAAGACAGGCGCAAGATTACATCTTGGTCTATGGAGATGGTGATATCCAAGTCTTGGGATATACAGATTCTGACTTCCACTCGGATATTGATGATCGAAAGTCGACATCAGGGTTTGTGTTCCTGTTGAACAGTGGTGCTGTGAGCTGGAGAAGCAAGAGGCAGGATACTACAGCAGATTCAACAACAGAAGCCGAATACATTGCCTCATCGGATGCTGCAAAGGAGGCGGTGTGGTTGCACAAGTTTGTGCATGATCTTGGCGTAGTTTCCTCTGATACTCTCATCCCGCTACTCTGTGATAACACGGGAGCCATTTCCCAGGCGAAGGAACCCAGATGGCATCAGAAGAGCAATCACGTAGAAAGGAAATACCACATCATTCGGGAGATTCAAAAGCGTGGTGACATCATCATCACCAAAGTGGCCTCTACCGACAACGTTGCTGACCCTCTTACCAAACCTCTGACACAGAAGGTTTTTGACCATCATGTAATGAGTATGGGTTTAAAGATTGTTCCTGAATGGTTCTGAGGGCTAGTGGGAGATTGTTAGCAATGTGAGCCCGAGGGGAACCATTCCTACAATAAATTTTATTGTAATAAATGGTTTATCAATAAAGGTTATTGATTTTGTTTCACTCCCTTTCTGATATTGAATGAATGAATGCACTATAAGGTCCCTCTGTACAATAAGGGTTATGTACCATGGCCAACTTGATAATCATATAGCTGTTGATTCATTGATTGAATCATAGAGGCTGATGCTTGGATGAATATCTAAGGAGTTAGATAGAGGACTCATCAAGCATCATCAATGATTGACAAGTAGTGATCTCTAGTCTGAGTAGGAGATGGCAATCCTATCTCATTAGGCTGATATCTGATTGACCTCTTGATGCAGGTTCTCTGCATGGGAATATTGATTCGGAGGTATCAGATTAGTTGAGTCAATGGGTTGACTTAAGAGATCGAGATAAACCAAAGACCTATGATGAATACTGTCACATCACAGGAAAACATCCTCTGACCAGAGACAGATGTATTGCTATATGTCTAAGTGTGTACATTTGGCAGACCAATAGGTTGATGACCTAACCAAGGTCTATACACCGGCGAGCTGGTGTGCATGTAAGGGCATATGAGTAATACGATCTCTCAAACGGATCATACATGTTCACTTGTGAACCGGGAGACATGAGCTCACTCATGAGGTATTGGGACTAACCAAATTCCATGCATGGTCGTCATGCTTTAGAAGCATGTCATGAATTTGAAGGTAAGATATATGCTTTGTGAAAGCATATGATCTGTACCATATCCCAAGGACCAAGATTGATAAACTTAGTGATCAGACCATGAAGATGACAGTACAAAAGTGATCTATATCTTCATAATGATCACGAGTCTTCAAGTATGCAGGATGTACATGTATTAGGAATACCTGAGGGTAATTTGATCATAAACGATTGTATAACCATGATGCTTCCATTCCGAGGTGTGATGACACAGGTCTGGATTTTAGTGACTCCTCTCATTAGAGAAGTAACCTAATCTTAGTCCATGTACTGGACATTGATCTGAATGAGATTCAGATGCAATGAGAAGGTTAAGTTTACGGTCTTGATTTAATCAAGCATCTATGAGAGGTCTATGGGATCTAGATTTGAGATGTGATCTCAATATCCAAGTCATTCTACGTGGAACAATACAATCGCCATGTCCTTATCTCCACGTATCTGAGGAGAAACATCATTGTTCTTAAATGGTTTAAGAACAATTCCATAAGATCTAAGCAATGAGAAATTGATAATTAAATGTGATTTAATTATCATTATGTATGAGGAATTATCCAATATAATTAAATGTGATTTAATTATTATGGACAAGAATAATGTGGATAGTAATATCCAATTATTCATAATATATTATAAATCTGATTTATAATGTATTAGAGAGAGCTAATTATAATTTATATTTGTAGATTAATTATTAATGTGTATTGGATACATATTGTCTAATTAATTGAGAATGTAAATTATATTTTGTTTTGGGTTGTGAATGAGATTCATAATTTTCCAATGTCAAGATTGCAATATTACCAAAATTAATTGAGAATTATTTTTGGTGAATAAAATCCCAACAAATAGTTGTTGGAAATAAGTAGAGAGAAAAACCAGGAGATATGCAATCTCATGGAAATCCATGAGATTGCCCTCCCCATATGAAAAGGAGGTGGCGACACCCAATTCCCTTGTGTGATTGGTGGCCGTCCACTCCCTTTTATGGGGATGGATGATCTCCTTTGTATTTCACTCCTTATTTGATTGATTTAATTTGGTATTAATATATATTTGATTTATCAAATATATTTAATTAAAATTAAATCACAAGTTGTTAGCTTTTACCAACAACAATCTTGACCATTGGATTGACATAAATCAATCTCATCCATTGATTTTATATGTCCCATGGATTGAGATCCATGGATCCCAAAACCCTATAAATAGAGAGGCATACCTTGCTCTCTATTACATGCTATTGTAGCACACATCTCTTTCTCTCTTTCTCCTCACATGCCAGCCCTCTCTCTCCCTCTTCTTGGTGGTCGTCCACCATACCCTAGAGGAGAGAATCATCGACGCCTATGCCACCGCACCGCCGCTTTGATGCTCTGCGGTTCTCCATCTACTTGGAGTGCTTCACTCACGAAGGAGACGTTCGATCTTGTGCGACGAGATCAGGAGCAACCGCGCTTGAATCATCTTCTTGGATTGCGAGGACAACGTGCCTCATCCCCGCACTCGCAAGCTGTTACTCCGACGATCGGACTTGAGACAGGAGGTCTCTTTTTCTTAGAGACTCGATCAACCATGCTTCAAGAGGTATTGCATTATACTTGTTGTGGTTATAGATGAAACGATCCGAGAACCGTTCTTGGATCATGTGGTTTCATCGCATGAAAAAATTTTTAAATTCCGCTGCACCAAACATCTAGTGCGACTAGTCGTTCTCCGTCGTATCCGATACGACGCTCACGCTCTCGTGATGCGCTTGAGGATTTCTCCATATCCTTCACCTCTCAAGTTGAAACATATCCATTGATCATGCCCAACTTGGAAGCTATTCAGGAAAGACGCTTCTTTGATAAGGCCTTTGTAAATATGTATAAGCTGAAGGTCTGTCGAGATGTGTGGTGTAACAATCTTGCCTCCTCATACAACATCACAAACAAAATGTCAGTCAATATTGATGTGCTTGGTTCTCTCTCGGAATACATGATTTGTAGCAATGTAAGTAGCAGATTTGTTATCATGGTACAAAGGAACAAGTTTAGTGATGTCAACACTAAGTTCTTGTAGAAAAGTTAGTAGCCAAGTAATTTCACATGTAGGATGGGCCATTGCCCTTTATTCTGTCTCTGCACTGGATCAGGAGATTACTGTCTGCTTCTTGCTCCTCCAACTAACAAGGTTTCCTCCTACCATCATAGGATATCCTGTAGTAGAGAGACAGTCGTCTGGCAAGCTTGCATAATCAATGCTAGCATATGCAACAACTTGAGTGTATCTATTTGTCCCATAGAATAGGACAAACCCAGGTGATTCCTTCAGGTATCGAAGGATATGAAGAACATCCTGCCAATGACTGTAGCAAGGTTTCTCCATGTATTGTCTACCTCTGCTCACGACATAGGATATGTATGGCCTAGTAACAGTAAGATACATAAGTTTGCCAACCAAGATTATGTATCGTATAGTGTCCTCGAAGTGATGATCAATGGAGGTAGAGTGTTTCCTCAATTCTGCAGGAATGCCAGAGGGTTTGCACCCAAGTAACCATGCCTCAGTCAATATATCTAAGCAGTACTTTCTTTGTGACATATGAAGTCCCTTCTTGGTGCATAACACTTCTATTCCTAGAATATAGTGAAGTTGTCCCAGATCCTTGGTGACAAAGACCTTTTGTAGAAAAGTCTTAGTCTGTGGGACCCCTTTTTCATCATCACCTATAACAACCATATCATCCACATAAACAACAAGTATAACAGAACCAGTTGATCATTTTCTAACAAAAACAAAGTAGTCATATTTAGTTCTCTGGTATCCCAGAGTACCGATCTTTGTACTTAGTTTGTCAAGCCATACCCTCGAGCTTTCCTTCAGATCATAAATTGCTTTATGAAGTTGACAAACATACTCCCCTCGACTTCGTAACACGGAGGTTGTATCATGTAAACTTCCTCATCGAGATCACCATATAGTAACACATTCTTGACCTCCAATTGAAAGATAGGGCAGTCCCTGTTCACAACGATAGAGATAATAGTCCTTATGGATCCCATCCTTACAACAGGAGAAAAAGTCTCGAAGTAGTCAATCCATACATCTGTGTAAAACCTTTCGCCACAAGTCTTGCCTTCAACTTGTCAATAGAGCCATCTAGAAATTTCTTCCAATCTGCATGCAATAAGTTTAGCTCCCTGGAGACATTGTACAAGATCCCATGTCCCTCTAGAAGTGAGAGCATACATTTCTTCATTCATTACCTTTCGCCATCCATAATCTTGCAGTGCACTATGACGGTCTCTTGGAATAGAAATTATCATAGCATCGACAGATCTTTTGTTAGAACATGATAATCTATCAATTGACGTGAAATGAGGTATAGGATGAAGTGTACATTGCCTCTTAGTTTTGAGCAGAGCGATTGGAAACTCCTGAGGATCATCTGGTGCAGTGTTGGTGGGAGCACTTGAAGATGATGTATTCTCCTACAATAAAGGAACATGTAGAGGAACATGAACACGAGTAGAAACATGTTTTCTTTTATACACAATAGGTAGAGGAGCAAGATCTAATGGTATGTCTAACACAACCTGAGTAAAGAAGCTAGTTTGTTCAAAAAAGGTGACATTGGCTAATATGTATAATAGTGATGACAAGAAGGATCATAGCATCTGTACCCGTTTTGATTTTGAGAATAACTCAGAAAAACATATTTTATTGCACATGTAGATAACTTTTAGGTAGTATGAAAGTTGTGAACAAATGATGGGCATCCAAAAATCCACAGGGGTAGAGGGTAGGGTGAGTCATTTGGGTATAGTAAGACGAAAGGAGTGGAGACATTAGGGATGCGGAGGGGACCCTATTTATAAGATGGACAATAGTGGGTATACCATCTCCCCAACAAATCATGGGAACCTTCATTTGGGTGAGAAGAGAGCGACCAATATCTAGAAGATGTCGTAGTTTTCTTTTTGCTACCCCATTCTGTTGGGAGGTATATGGGCAAGAGGTTTGATGTATGGCACCTTGGGAGGCAAAGAAGGATGTCAACTCATTTTGTATAAATTCTAGTGCATTATCGAAATAAAAATTCAGAATAGTAGTGGAGAAGATATTTTTGACATAGTGAAATAAATTCTTGACAATGTTATTAATTTATGAATGCTTCTTTAACAAGAAAACCCAAGATGATATACTGTATCATCCACAAAGGTAGCAAAATATCTATGAACACTCAGAGTTTGGATCGGATAGGGTCCCCAGATATCACAATAGACAAGAGAAAAAGGAGCACGGTGACAAGACTCGGTTCATGTAGGAAATGATGCTCTATGATGTTTCCTGAACTGACGTGCCTCACACTCAAAGGGTTTGAGCGTAGATAGTTTAGAGAACATCATGGAGAGGGAATTGATTGAAGGATGACCCGGAGGAAGGTGCTACAGAAGAGGATCTTCAAAGATTGAGACATCATTGACAAAATTAGAATCATAAGGGATGTCGAGGTAATAGAGACCAATCCTCTCATGCCCCAACCAAAAATCTGCCTCATATGGATGTCTCAAAAATAGTAGCAGAACTCATCAAAAATAACATGACAGTTAAGTTCACGGCATAACTTATACACAGATAAGAAACTGAGAGGAAAGGCAGGGACACAGTGAAAATCTGTCAATCGCAGTTTGGAAGAGAAATCAATAGTACAAACAACAGTTACTAGGGAGTAATCCCCATTAGCAACACGAACAATCTTCGCTAAGGAAGAAGATTGGGAAGATGTGAGCAAACTTCCATCTTCCGTCTGATGAGTAGATTCTCTAGAATCAATAATCCATGCATGTTTAGAGACAGAGACATAATTTGCCTTTACACCTGAGATAGTAGCTAGGCTAGTAGTGGAAGCACAGACAATATTGTCACCGAAAGAGGAAGCAGAGTCTTGTAGCAGTTGTTGCAGGCGAGCACATTCAAAAGCAGTAAATGGGGTTTGTACCCCTCCAGTTTGTTGAGCAGATGTATCTTCAATTGCATCGTAAGATGCTTTATCATAGGCACTGTTAGCATCAGGTTGCATCCCAAATGTTGCCCAACAGCGGTTAGAAGGGTGACTCCAACATCCACAGTACACACATGCTGGATACCAAGGAGTAGAAGAATCACAGCCACATCCACGGTCACATCCATGTATAGAATCACGACTACGCTCACGTCCAGAATCACAACCCCGTCCTCCTCGATAGTGCTAATGCCCTCTATATCTTGATGACGTATAATGATTCGCCATCTCTATGGATGTGTGGATGGTAGAGAGCTGAACTTGAGCCTCTAGCTCCTGTAGTCTTCCGAAGATGGTCTCAAGGTGGGTAGAGTGTCTGCCATCAGAAACCGATCGTTTACAGGCTTATATTTTGGATTCAGCCCTAAAAGAAATATGTAAACCTACCATTCAACATGTTCTCCCACCTGTTTATAACAACATGTTGGCTGAAAAATAAGAAGCTCCTCAAATAGGCTCGTAAGAAGCCTGTAGTACTCGATAAAACTTGACTCTCCCTAAGTAGTGGACTAGATCCTTGTGTATATGTTGAATCGATGAGACTTTATCATCTTCTGAGAATATGTGCGCTCAAGGTCTTCCCGCATCACCTTAACAGTGTCTTTGTCAATAAGAATAGCAGCGATATTTGGATGGACGTTGTTTGTCATCTAAGTGATAACATGGCAATTATCAATAAACGAGGTTTCATAGTCCTTGTCTGTTTCAGCAGGCAGAAACTTTGTAAGAACATAGCTTTTGCTCTGGCCACCGATAAACACTTTTAAAGATCGAGATCATAGAATATAGTTTTCAGAGCCCTTCATCTTGATAGAAGTGCCATGTACCATAAAAGAAGGAGTAGGGTACACAGGCTTAGTCTCAGAGGACATCATGGTAGTATCTTAGGTAAGGAAAAAGTGACCTAGAAGATACAACTTTTCTTAGTCAAGCATCAAATGCCTAGTCGTGCAATATAAAATAATTCAGAGTACTATTGCGTGGATGGAGGGCTGGTTGCACATTCGGGTGATGCTATGGCAGCGAGGCGTGCCTCCTAGTAGTGTTGGGAGCCCTTAGCAGGGCTAGGCAGGGCTCCGGGAGAAGCTATGGGGCCTAGAGATGCTTCTAGATAGTGTGAGGTGCTAGAGGCGGCACATCAGATAGCGTGAGAGTGCATGTTAGTGGTTAGGGCGTTGCTGGGAGCCCCAGCAGAGCTCCAAATGTGTGTGAGGGCCTGGAGGCGACGCTTCAGGCATCGTGAGGGATCCTGCAGCGATGCTAGAGGTGTCTGGCGGTGTTAGGGCATCGTTGGGAGCCCTAAAAGAGCTCTAGGCATGCGAGAGGGCCTGTTAGTCCAGTGGTACGCAAGGGATGGAGTTGGTGGTTGATGAATCTCCATTTCATCACCTTTATTCTTTCATTTTGGCCTTAAATCCCTAGCTAAATGCATTTATATATCATTAATTTGTCAAAATAAGCATTCATTACTTTGTACAAAATATTGTATAAAATACTGTGTATTTAAGACCAAAATTAAAGAATAAATGAAGACAAGAAAAAGAAATGAGAAACCATAGGTGTTGAGTGACCGTAGCGCCCGGACTCGGTCATCATGATGACTTAGTCGACAAGAAATAAAGTAGGAGAGATAGGGCGACTAACTGTACATACCACACAATCTCAAAAGTCTAAAAATATAGGCCAATACTTACCTTTTGGGACCTATTTTATTCTATATTATTTATGCGTCAAATCAATAAATTCTGTACATGAAAAATGTAGATAAAAATGCATTGAAAAATACAAAATAGATTTCACCAAAAAACAATATAAAATATAAATTTTATATTCTAAATACAAATCTAAAATCCAAACTTCCCATACCCATATCTTCTCCATATGAACTTAATATGGGCTAAAATCACTTTAATTATGTATAACTTTTAATAAGCTATTTAATGAAGATGTTCATTTAATTTAGAGTTAAGGTGTAAAAGTTAGGTTTTGGACCACAATTGTAGCATATACCTAAATAAAATATTCATTTTATTTATTATTTATAATATAATTTTATAGTTTTTTATAAATTTGTATATATTATTTATAATATATGTACATATTTAGAATAGAATAGAACCATAAGAAAACACAAAAAATAAAATAGTACATAAAATACATAAATGAATATATAATAATTATACTTATCTAATAAGTATACAAATTTATTTAAGTGTACAAAATACATCAGAAAAATAAAACGAAAATGCAATTATGTATATCAAAGAAATTTATAAATATATAAATTAATAAAATAAAATAGATAAAAATCCAAAAAAATAAAATAGGCAAAACATAGGTAAATATACCTATGTTTATACCTCTAAAAATTAACTTTTAATAAATAAACTTGTAAAAGTTAATAAAAATTAGATTTAAATTCTACATAAATAGTAAATATTTTTTATTTTATAATAAACATTTTATTTATTTTTTTATGTATTTATTTATTTTACAAAACTTTTTCAATTTCCTTTTTCTTGATTGGTCCACGTGGACCAATCATGTACTTCCTTTTGTTGACCTACAGTCAACTATACCCCAACACTCTCTGACTTGTGTCAGAGTCTTGTACTTCCCTCCATCGAATTTTCAGGCCTCCACCCTTCCTCTTTTCGCCTCAAGCCTCCCACTACCCTATTGCCCGCATGATCTTCTTCCTCGCCGACCACTCCATCTTCACCTACCACCATCCCAAATCACGCAATCGTCCCACGAAAACCATCAAAAACCCACCAATAAATATGACTCCCTCACCCTTTTGTCTTTTTGATCCCTCTTCACGACTTCTTAGCCCCTCAGACCACCACCATTGTCCTCCTCTTGGTGACAGGAAGCAGAGACAAGGTTCTACAACGAGGAGGAGGCGCAGAGAGGCGGTCCAAGCCATCTCCGGAGAGCATGCCATCGTGAGATCCATCTCCGTGGTTATGACCATGTTGGGTCCCCTTTCCTACCATTTCTAGGTGATGTTAGCTCGTAAGTTCTAATTTATGCACACAATTTCACCTTTAGTCTAGTAATTAGGTTTAATTTGGTAATCCCCAATTTGCCCTGGAGCTAGAGCTCCAGGCCAAATCTGTCTCTTCTAGACCACATCTCCGCCCGCAAACCATCGCCCATTGTTCCTAGATGTTTTCTATGCCTTCCACTCCATCTAGAAAACCCATGTCCTTCGTGGATCTGGGAACCGAGCTCTCCTCCGACCATCTCATCGTAGCTCTTCGCCTTTGATCTCTCATTGCTGCTGCAGCTTCAAAAATTGGCTGTGGGAGTAGCCCTCGTGGCCCCTAATATTTTGGTGTAGGAGAGCGAACGCGAGGTATCTTGTTGCCCCTTCTGGAGAACCTGGGCACCTCCAGGTGGTCAGGAGCCGCCCGAGTGATTCAAGCCACCTCGACACCACTGGAAGGTCCTTGCATACGCGGAGGCATACTATCTACCTTTCTTACTCGTCGACGAAAAGAACAGAGCCTGGGGTCGCACGGATTGGTCGATCGAAGCAACCAGAAGGTGGTGTTCTTGGATGTTCTTCCAACACCCTCGAACACCGTTGGATCAAGAACCCATGCCAGGATTAATTCTTACCCTTGGATTAGACGATGCATTGCCTGACCAAAGCCATTAGATCCGCCATGCGTAGCATAGGAGATGGTCTGATCCAGGTCACTTAAGTGGGTATATTTCAAAGAACCCCTCTGTAGGTTTTGTATTTGACATTTAGCTCTGTAAATATTAAGTAATGTTTAAAAAGTAAGGGATAATTTGCATATAAGCTTTCAGATATTTTACATATTGCACTTTAGTCCTCCACCACGTCACCTCACATGGCAGCCCACATGCATGGGCAAATTACATGTATAACCATGTACCATTTGTAATTATGTTTTAATATAAAATGTTGGAATGTTAGTTATAAATTTCTGGGTTATTTGCATTGTGCCCCTTGTGTTTGTTTTTAATTGCAAATAGACACTAGTTAGTTCAAGTATTTTTATGCATGTTTATTTATTTATTATAAATATCATCCATATTCTGAAAATTATAGAAAAGTAGGATAATGTGCTTGATGTATTGTACTTTCATGCCGTAATTATTATTTTAAATTTCACACTTGTTTCTTATTTATTAAAAATCAAATAGTGCACATATATTCTATGTTTGCTTTAAATATTTTAATAGTGCACATTAAAATATAAAATCATATTGAAAATTTACCAAGAATAGTATATGTTTATTATAGTATCTGGTACCTGCAGACCAAAAATCCCTAAAAGTAAAAAAAAGAAAATGCGAAAAAATTAAAAAGCTTCAAAATCCTTTAAAAAAACATCAAAACACCTAAAATACTTATTTCTATTATGTATTTGTATTTATATATTAGTATATATTAAAATTGATTTGGAACAATTTTAAGTTTTTTCTATTTTTAAACCTCAAATCAATTCGTTTTAGTTATTTAATCCCCTTTTGGGATATTTTGGACTTTAAAAATATATAAAGTTGGCAAAATACTTGAAAAATAACAAAACAGTCCAAAATCATAAAAATATTAAAAAAACATTTTTTTTTATTTTTGATTATTTTTACCTATATTTATAAGTATATTATCCCATAGTGTATTATATATATAGTAATAGATAAATTATAATATTATTCATTATTATAAATATTGTCTAATTATTTTAAGATAAAAACAAAAAATATTATTATTATTTAAATATTAATTAAAAATATTATATTTAAAAACCCATAAAAATCTAAGTAAATAGTATGCATATCTATATACATTTAAACATATTTTATTTATTTATAAATAAATTGCTCGTACTACTACATGTGTTCCATGTGTTCGATACCCTACACTACTTGTCACTATACATATTTATTAGTAGAGTTTATAATAAATTTTGATTCACATATGTTTATTCATTGATTGATATTTATTGTGTGGGTTAATTATTGATTTAGCTGATTGGTCCTTGAGAGTGGTCACTTCGACAACAGCGTGTCTACTTTGTGTGACACGTATGACCTTCCTCTCAGGATCAAACTATGGTTATTCAAATGACGCTGTTGTCGAGGAGCAACGGATTGTTACATATTTTCTATATAGCTGCATATTATTCTTCCTTTATTTTCTGCTTATTTTATTTTCCACTTATTTTATTTTGATAATTATTTGACTATTCTAATCTGTATTTACTTATTGATCCTTCTTGCGAGGGACCGCATGGCAAGGGCTATATCTTAAGAAGTGGGTGCATCCGAGATGAGCAGGGTCGGCCTTCTACTTGTGTGCCGACCAAGAGAGAGCAGAAGAGAGGAGCAAAGAGAGGAGGAGAGAAACTCGATTTAGTTGTTACTTTCTGTTGAGTGAGGAGAGTGATTTATCATTGTAAATTAATTTGGACACTATACAATAAGCGAGGTCCAGTGCCCGGGTGATTGTTCACCTGAGGGCCTCATCGCGGTTTTCATGTTTTCCCACCTTTCTTTTATTTTGTTTCTCGTGTTTAGAGCTTTCTGCCTTTATTTATAGTTGTTTTGTGTGAGTGAGCCCTTAGACATTAGCTTCTCTACTTGATAGTTAGGTCCAAAGTCCTAATTACATTGCATGTACTTATAGTGATACACGCTTAGACTTATTCAAAATTAATTGCTGATTATTGAGACTTGAGATCGACCATCGAGAGAAGTTCTATATAATGCTTGCAAGATCTGTTGTGGCGGGCACCGATGAACTTCCGAGACCGGACATTTGGATCTCAGTTCTGAATAACTACATTTTGTTCTTCCCAATAATAAAATCTACTATATATGACATTTTTTTGCTTTTGCATATCTCTATATAATGTAAATATTTTAATTCTATCTTGCATCCTAGCTGGGAAGCACTGTAAGTAATTCTAATTTTGCATGTATAATTAGTCACTAAGGCGAGATTTCCATCTTAGTGACAACTTGCACGGCTTTTTCGTCCTCTCCTCCTGTGTTTATATCACTTAACATTAAAGAAAAAAATATAAAAAAATGTTAGGTGTCTTGCTCTGAAAAATACTGAAAAAATTGAAAACTCAAAAATTAAAACAAGGGGACTATTAATAAAACTTTAACCGTAATAAAAATCGCAACGGACATCATTGTTTCAGGTTTATAAAGCCCTCATTGTTTTCAGATGCATTCCAGATCGAGTGAGGCGCGACCCATAAGGAATAGAGCCCAAATTCCATCTATGGCGCTATGGTTATCACATGGGATGGTGAAGTATTGGCGCTTCTATCGTACGTGATCGAGTAAGACCTTCTCGAGTATGGTGCTCCTGCCTTGTATGGAGCATTCGACTTGGTCTGAAGTATTGAGCATAAACCACACCCTCACGAGTATGTCTGTCTCATCAGTTTGTATCCGAGTAGGTCCTTGCATGCTCACGGGTGATTCTATTGTGAGCGAGGTCCGAAGTAGTGGTTTTACCTATTAGCTTCCTTTATTATTCTTTGGTTGAGTAGCCCCCAAATCAAAGACCTTTTATTGCGCAGATCACAGGTTATTTAGGAGGTAGAAGAAGTACGAGGCGCTTTCATGGAAATACACACTCCTATATGGTTAGCGATCATAAGACTCGTTATAAGATCTTGCATGCAAAACAAAAATAAAATCTAAAAGATGAAAAAATAGCCGAACTCTTACGGCTTCACCTGTGTTGAGTTGGTGAACCCACAATTGTTTGGTGTTTGTTTGATTTAGTTAAGTTCAAAGATCATTCCAGCACACTCTGTGCCTTTTTCACTCTCACCTGTTTTATTCCTCATTTGACCCCTTGCTCATCTCGAGCCTTCTACTATTTTACACTCCCTTTATTCCTTGTTTGAACTCCGTACATTCTTGATCTCCTTTTGACCTTCGAGATGGTGACACAAGTATGGCTTAGTCGAGACCCTACCAACACCTCCATCCATTCCATGTGCTCGTCTTCTCCAATAATTCAGGGTGATTCTTGAGAACCCGGTTCGGACTCCACGAATCGTTCTCCAGACTCCCTGCCTTATTCAATAATGGCCATTGATTTCATTCTTTATACCTATCCATCCTTAGTGAAATTCTATGTTGACCTTAACACAGAACGATTCTCTACATTTAGTGCTTTAATTCAGATTGATTGGGGCATCATTCCATGTGCAGATCACGAGTCTGATCTGGAGTCAGAGATTCTCTCAAATTTAGAGTCAGAAACATATACATAGATGTCTCTCGAAAGAACAGGGAAGGGACCTAGCACCTGCCATAGCCACAGCCTAAGCAAGGCCAAAATGTCGTGAATGCCCAACTTCTTGCTTCCATTCAGGTGATATAGCAGGATCTTACCGACTAGCTATTGGCCCAGATTGCCTTCCAAGACATGCTCAATGACTTGAGGAGAGGAGGAGAAAATCAAGGAGGAGGAGGAGGAAGAAAAGAAGGAAGAGCAGGTGGATGCCGTACATGCCCAACAAACGAGCCCGGAGGAAAGCGGCCCAAGCCGACTCTTAATGAAACATACATCCCTGGAGCCGGTCAAGTCACTGAGTGGATCTATATCCCAACAATCCACGCATATTTCGAGTTGAAGCCTCAACTCTTAACACTTCTTCCAACCATCTACGATAATGCAAATGAGGAACCGTATATCTACCTGCAATAGTTTGGGTGCATTTATGGTACAATGTGCTACCCTAACGGATGCTCGGATCCGACTGCGGTTAATTGATTACGTTGTCGGTGTAGAAAACCGCAAAGAGACTCGAACTTTACATCAAACAAAAATTCAGTTTTAAAATAGGAGAGAGAGAAGGAAAGGGGAATCAATAGGCTTCTCTCCTATTTTAAAGCTTGCATTTATTTTTATCCTGGAAGTGTTCCTGGGTCGAACAGAAGGAGGCAGAATAGAGATATCTTTATTTTTGAGTGAAAACTCTCTTTTTGTGATTTTTATCTCTTCTCGAAACGAGTAGATTTTTAAGTTTTTATTAGGTTTTATTTTTTTCCCAATTTTTATTTAATTTTTCAAAGTGATATTTTTCAAACAATTTACCTACAATATAATATGTGAGAAATATGTGAAATATAGGTGATATTATATAATAGGTAAATCGAGCGAGCAACGAGCTCGAAAAAGACTCAAAAACAAATCAAAACAGAAGCAAACTTCGTCAAATCAAAACACGATGAAAAAGCGATGAAGGCACACAAAAATTACTGAAAACCTTGCTGGGTTAGTTGTGTAACTACCCTAAAAAGTTCTAGGAAAAATAGTTTAGAAAATGCGTCCAAAGTCACCTTACAGTACATGGGTAGAAATGCAAGAAAACTAATAAAGTTCTGCAGTTAAGTTCACAGCTAGGGACTGAATTGTAAGAAAAATATGAAGTTATTGCAATTAGGTCCATGAGGATGGACCTAAACGCAATTTCTAGAAACTGTGGAGGCGCTTTGAAATCTCTGGAAGTCGTCTGGGCTTAGTGTGCAATTTTCCACCGATTGGGCTTGGACGATGGAGATTAGAACGTGGCGCTAGATCTGGATCGTCCACTCGAGGACACGTGTCAAAGGCCTGTAACCCGGTTGTTCTTGAGGTTTTCGTCAGGCGGTTGAACAGCTGGTGAAGACGCCTGCTTCTCTTAATTATCACCGGCGGTGGTTGCGTCACTTGGGCCTCCGGCGGGGCCAGAGGGGTAGCTCCTCTACCCGTCGAGCTCGCTTGCAGTAGACGACGGTCGGAGATGGCTGAGATTAAGTGATGAAGGCAGAAGAAAATGATGATCACGCTGTTCTGCTCATGGGGCTGAGTTTGTTGTTCCCTCTTTGATGGTGAATTACGTGATGATTAAGGGCTCCAGATGACCTGAGATTGCTCCAGATTTAAGAGGAACCTACAAAGAAGATGTATATGTGCTTGATTTGCGATGAAATCGACCAATAAATTATTAATTGCAACCTCAAAAGTTGTATTTCCAGAATATATGAAAATAGGTGTAAAGAATAAGAAAGAAACATTGTGAGATCGGAGTTGATTCAATGTGTTTGCAAGGAACCTAAGGTTGGTCATCTAAGAGGAATGCTTAGGCGAATTAATGACGTGATTAATTTCCCTAACGGATGCACGATAATCGAGAAATAAAAATTGAGAATATAGACGAATTACCTGTGAAGCGCAGGGTGTAGATCCACTGCTGTCGTCACTCGACGGGTCGGCTTCCCGGAGCTCCACGTGCACGCGGTGGCGATGCAAGGCGAGGATGACACCTTGGAACTCCTCCCCGATGATCCTCCTTCCATGCGGTCCTCCTTGGCTGGAGCTGTCACCTCTAGAGCGGGCGGAGCAAGGCTGGGAAGAGAGGAGCTGGGCCACTGGATCTGGTAGCTCAGTTGGTTATGGAAAAGTTAGTTGGAATCCTCCAACTTTGAGGGTATTTATAGAGAGATTTCGTGGGCTTCAAGTTTAATCCAAGGGTGGCCGAGTGAGGTGGTTGTTAGGAGAAGAGATTCAATGGAGTAGACTGCCTGAAGAGGTTATAGAGCGCGTGTGAAAATTTGGTGAAGATGGCCGGTTGGAACAGAAGGTAGAACCGTCTTCTTGGAGAAGATGCACCAGGTGTTGACACGTGTCAGAACTTGGGTGGCCAGATGCGTAAATTACTTAGAAATTCAATAATAAATATTAAATTACGTTATTTTAATTAGGTATAAAAACAAGAAATGTAATCATTTAATTATCTAAATTATCGAATAAGTACTTTTTATAAATAATAATTATAATATGAAATATAAATATTATATTAATAAATATGTATAGATAATTAGGTTTTGGATTTTTAATTTAATAAATAAACAATTAAATATTAATTTTATATTTCTGTATTATTTGAATAATAAATAAAGGCTGTGTAAATTTTTAGGAATTTTAATAAATTAATTTAGATATATTAATAAATACAGGTATAAGTGAACCAGTTCATTTTTATCTATAAATTAGGGTTTTCGATTTTATTAAAATAATAAATAAGTCCGAAAATTCTGAAATAAATTATGATGAAAGTACAATATCACGAAAATAATTAGAAATTATATATTTAATAGAATTATAAATAGTGTGTTCTAAATAAAATAAATAGCCCAGAAACCCCATTGTCAATAGGTCCCAAAACTGACTTTTTGCAAACGAACTCCGAATTAAATGAAACTGGCGCTATTAATTGGAGAATATTGTTTTATGAACTTTAAAGATGAGTAGAGTGAAATTGGAGTTTGTATGAAGGAGTTATGACGTTCGGAAGTTGAGAATTTGACAACTTAAAAGTAGGATTTCTTGGTATATATATAATATAATATTTTTAACTTATTTTTATATTTTTATATACATTTTTAGGAATAATTAGGAAAAGAGTTTGGTGAAAAATATATACATATAAATTAATTAAAAATCAATGAAGTTTTGTATTTATTTGATAAATAGTGAACAATGTGTGAAGTGTGTCTTAATTTATTTTTATGGTTTTCTTTCCTTATCTCCCACTACTTACTAGTTTGTCGACCAATCCATGCTGACTTGGTCTCAGGGGTTAGGATATAAATATACCTTGCAGCTATATTTATATTTATGAGTCATATTGTACATATATACATACTTACAATCTGCCTCATTTTCTTTTCTTTGTTCTTTATTTATTTACATGTTTTTTATGCTTAAAACTGTATTTTTATTCATGAATGGAATTTGAATAAAATGTGGGAATTAATGAATATTTATATGTATTTGTTAAGGGTTTTAAGATAAAATACGACAGAAAAGTTAATGAATCATGTATTCATCAACCCCCTATAATTAAACTTTGCTAGTCCCTTAGCAAAACTTATTTGAAAAAGTAAGTGAAAAAGAAAGAAATTTAGAATGAATTTGTTTTCCTAAACCAATTCATGAGAACAGACAAAGGACAGAGCTCGATCGAGCCTGAAACAAGCATTTTGTCGGATCCTTAACTAGGATTAGGATTTTATCCTCAACAGTCCTCAAGTTCCACAAATCCTTATTCAAGATCACTTCATCAGCTAGTTCAGACTCACTTATTCACATATCACAAATTCTATCATCCTTGAAGTCAATTCGTACAATGTGTGAATTGATTTAGCTCTCCCAACTATACACTTTTATTGCTTCCTCATCCAACTACTCTTTCCTCGGGGAGGGAGGTATTCCCTTCTGAGGTCAGTTCGTGCTATGTCCACAATCGAATATAGAGAGAAAGTAGAAGAATGAGAAAAGAAGTGGAGTGCGACCAGTGTAGACGCATCTCCTTGTGAAGCTCAACCGGTGTAACTAAGTCTCCACTAAGATGTGCAGGCATTTTTGGTGGAAGCTTGGACCATTGTGGTCGTATTTGTATTTGGTGGCTTCTTCTTTGATTTGGCTTTGTAATTTGCTTGCAATGCATTCATATTTTTGTGCCTCGATGGATATAGCATCTTATATTCCGTCCCTTTTTTGAGGTCTTAGAAAAAATTGTGTCAGCAGATCCTTCCCTCATCTGAAGCGATTATCAGAACCCCAATCTCTCCCGTCTTTAGACGTAAATACTGCAAAGACAAGGATAGAAACGCACTACCAAGATGTACTGCCCTTCGCAACTCCATGCAAGTCGAGCTAAGTGCAGAGTGCATGTGTTCAAGATTGGTTCACTGATGTAGAGTTGTACGGATGACACCAAATGGTCTACTTAAGCACATATGAATTGATTTCCCAAATATGGTCTTATGGAACCCAACGATTTTAAGTCACAAGACCTGAAGAGTCTAAATTCCAAATCCTAACTAGGCTCCTTACAACGAATGTTAAAGGCCATGATCAAGCTCCATCCTTAAGACTAGACTCAATCCTTAGTTCTAGAAATCAAACTTATTTTGAAAAATGCGAATGCAAATGCAACCATGTTTTTGTGAAGTATATTTTGTGAATTTTAATCATTTTTATGAATTTTATGCCTTTTGTAATTTTTATGACTTTTAGGACTTTTTATTTTTTATGGATTTTCTGATTTTTATTAAGAAGTTTTTTTACAAGATATGTTTTATTTGAGTTGAATATCTAATGTATTTTACAGATTTTATCTACAGAGAAATTTACAATGATTAATTGATTTTTACACATGTTTAATAGATAGGGTTTTAAATACATATTATACAAAATTTAAATACCTATTTTAAATACATATTTTAATTACAGATTTTAAATATATATTTTAGACATATTCTACTTATTTACAAGGATTTTATATGTAATAAATAAATGTATAAATAGATTTTACCCCTCACCCACTTTTTTATGGATTTTATAGATATAGAAAATACATAAAAGTACGAGTTATGGACAAAAGTATATATACAATATATACAAACCCCCTATACTTAGCTTGCGATATGTCCTTATAGCGTCAAAAGAGAAAAAGGAGGACATAACTCGTGCTAAGTAAATATGGGTGAAAAAAATAGAGAATCCAAGTCAGTCAACCCCCCATACTTACGATCAGGTCATTGTAAGTATAACATGAGAGCAAAAATGAGGTGACTGAGTAAAAATAATATACAACGAAGGAACAAAAGAAATAAAGAAAATGAAATCATTGAAATCACTCGGTCCCCCCTATACTTAGGATAAGGCATCCTAAGTATAGAAAAGAGTGTAGTCAAAATCGGAGACCAGTGATTTGTGAAAAATAAAGGATATACAAAAGAATCAGAACAAAATATAAAACGCGAATCAACGGACAATCGGTGCCCCCATACTTAGGATCTGGTATCCTAAGCATAGAAGACGAGCAAAAATGGGGACGATTGTGGTCTACGAAGAATATACAAGTGTTGTGGATCTCCAGAAATCGAATGGCTCAAAAGTCTTTGTACATGATGAGATGAAGTGAAAGATTGATTACGAGTCCTGTACAAAATAGATCACTTCAATACGGGCCAGATGATCAGTTGTCTTGACGAAGTGCTTCAGCATCTGCCCGTTAACCACGAACGGCTCAGCACCACGTGACACATCTGCTATTGCTATACTTCCATTGTCGTGCACCGTTATGACTATGTAAGGTCCTTCCCACTTGCTTTTCAATTTTCCAGGAAAAAATCTCAATCATGCATTGAACAACCAAACTTTCTACCTAGGGACAAAGCTCTTGTGCCGAATCTGTCTATCGTGCCATTTCTTCACTTTGTCCTTATAAATGACAGTGTTCTCGTATGCTTGATTTCGAATTTCTACTAGCTCATTCAGATCTATATTTCTCTTATCTCCTGCTTTCTGTGCATCAAGTAAAATTTCTCAAATAGCCCATTCAGATTTGTGCATTATCTCTACGGGAAAATGGCATGGCTTTCCATAAACCAGTCTGAATGGTGAAGTAACAAAGGGAGTTTTGTATGTAGTATGATATGCCCAAAGAACCTGATCTAGAAGCTACGACCAGTTCTTCCTGTCCGATTGTACTAATTTCTGGAGAATTGATTTCACCTCCCTGTTTGAGACTTCAGCCATGCCGTTCGTCTGTGGGTGATAAGGAGAAGCTACTCTGTGATCAATGCCGTATTGCTTCACTAGCTTTTTGACCTCGTTATTAATGAAATGGCTACCCCCATCAGAAATAAGAATACGTGGAATCCAGAACCATGAAATAATGTGTTCCCTTAGGAACTTGCAAACTATCTTACTGTTTGCGGTTCGTGCGGGTATAGCCTCCACCCATCTACTAACGTAATCTACAGCGAGAAGAATGTACTCAAAGCCGCTGCTGAAAGGGAACAGTCCCATGAAATCTATGCACAATGCGTCAAAGATCTCGCAAATAATGACAGGTCACATCAGCATTGCATCTCTAGCACTGACTGCCCCTATTGCTCTCTGACAATCTAGGCAACTCTTCACAAATGTGCAGGCATCTCTAGTAAGAGTCGGCCACCATAATCCGCTCTGAAGTACCTTCTACGCTGTCCTCTTCCCTGAGTGATGTCCCCCTGCCTCTAAAGAATGGCATAAAGTGAGGACACTATTATATTCCTCCTGAGGAATACAACGCCTGTAAACACAATCCGGTCCCTCACGAAAAAGAATTAGATCCACTCAATGGCAGTATCGTGCCTCGAAAACTAGTCTATCAACTCGATTCTTTGGCCAACCCTGAGAACTTTTCTGTGTAACCAGAAAATTCACTATATCTGCATACCATGGAAGCTCGGTAACTGCAAAGATGCTCTCGTCGGGAAATCGCTCTGCAATCTCTAGCGTGTACTCATTTGAAGGCTTCTCTAATCGGGCGAGGTGATCAGCTACCACATTCTTTGCTCCAGGTTTGTCTTTAATATCCAAATCGAATTCCTGAAGTAAAAGAATCCATCGAAGAAGGCGTACCTTGGCATCCTTCTTTTCCATAAAAAATCGGATAGCTGAATGATCTGTATAAACTGTGATTTTAGAGCTAAGAAGATAAGATCTGAATTTATCTAATGCAAACACTACTGCCAACATCTCTTTTTCTGTCACTGTGTAATTACGTCGAGCATCATCTAAGGTTCTGTTGGCATAGTGGATAGCAACAGGAAGTCCATTTGTCCTCTGTCCTAATACAGCCCCGACCGCAAAATCTGAATCATCTATCATGATCTCGAAGGTAGAGACTAATCAGGTGGCTGTAGGACAGGAGCACTGATATTCATCTCCATTAATGTGAGGAAGGCATTAAGAAATTTATCATCTAACAAGAACTCAATGTCTTTGCCTAATAATTCAGTTAACGGTCGGGCAATCTTGGAGAAATCCTGGATAAACTATCAGTAAAAACCGACATGCCCTAGAAATGACCGTAACTGCATAATGTTGGACGGTGGTTCGAGGTGCTTGATGACATCCACCTTGGTAGGGTCAACTTCCATGCCTCGCTGGGAGATGACGTGCCCCAACACAATCTCGTGTATAACCATAAAATGGCTCTTTTCCCAAGACAGAACGAGATCTACCTCACAACATTTCTGAAGAACCTGGTCTAGGTGCGCTAAACAATCATCAAAGGACACTCCATAGATCGAAAAATCGTCCATAAAAACCTCTAGAAAATCACCGACCATGTCCTCAAAAATAGCAAGCATACACCTCTGGAAAGTAGCAGGGGCATTGCACAATCCAAAGGGCATCCGTCTAAAGGCATACGTGCCGAACGGACATGTGAAGGTGGTTTTCTCCTGGTCTTCAGGATCAATGGTTACCTTGTTGTATACGGAGTAACCGTCAAGGAAACAAAAGTATTCTTTCCCTTCCAACCTTTCTATGACCTGGTCTATAAAAGGCAATGGAAAGTGGTCCTTCTTCGTCGCGATGTTCAACTTCTTGTAATCAACGCACACCCGCCACGACATGGTTACTCTCTTTGGAATCTTCTCTCCACTCTCATTCTTAAACATCTGAATTCCCGACTTCTTCGGGACAACATGTAATGGGCTAACCCATTCAGAGTTGGAGATTGAATAAATGAACTATGCATCGCACCATTTTGTAATATCTTTCTTGACAACCTCTTGTAAAACAGGATTCAGCCTACGCTGAAATTCTCTGGAAGGTTTGCTGTCATGATCGAGATATATATGATGAGAACACAAAGCAGGATTAATACCGCGGAGATCGGATACTGACCACCCAATGGCCTTACGGTTTCTTTAAAGAACCTCCATCAGACGAGATTCTTGTTCTTCGGTCAAAGATGAACTGATAATGATCGGAAAATGCCGATGTGGACCTGCAAGGAAAGTGTACTTCATATTCGGTGGCAACAACTTCAGTTCGGGTAAGGTAGATTCTGGCTCTGTTGAAACCTCATCTATATGAGTATTGGGATTTATATTGGTTGTGGATTTGTCGGCAATCTGGGTATCCACCATCTCAATATGCTCTAGAGTTGGACTACAGAAGATGTCTAAAACATCATCTGACTCGCTACTATGCTCCTCCTCAGAATGATCAGAGGATAACAATTCATCTAAATGGAGCTCTATCTCTAGATCATCTGAAGTGGAGGAATCGTGTAAAGACTCTGGATCTAAAAAATCTGCAATAAACTCCTCAGAAGTCTGATCCCTCTATTTCTCGTCATCCATACTGAAATATAAGGTACCTTCTGAAGAATTTCCAACTGTAGTCTTAGACCCATCCTCTGCCAGGAAGTCTTGGGTCTCTACTTGATACCTTTCGAGGTCGTCAAGACGAACCTCATCCATGTAATCGCAGGTGGCTAAAGAACTCAAGAAATCGGAAGATGCATCACTGGATGTGTTTGAATCTCTCTCCATCTCTATATGTACCTTCTCGCCCTCAACGCGAAAAGATACCTTCCTTGTATCATAATTGAAGAGAGCCTTTGCGGTCTCTAAGAAAGGCCTCCCAAGAATGATTGGGGTAAGGAGTAACTGTGTAGGGTAATCCATGTCCAGGACCGTAAAGTCCACTGGGAATTGCAGACCCTGCACGGTTACGATAACGTTCCTTAATATGCCCCTAGGTCTCTTTACGGATCTATCAGCAAACTGAAGAATCGCATGGGATTTGTAAAGAGGACCTAACTCGAGTTTGTCGATTAAGGAAGATGGTATCAAATTGATTGAGGAGCCGTTATCTAATAGAGTGCAGTCGAATTCAGAATTTGTGATCTCGCATCTGACATAATGTGCTCCTGAATCCTTCTTCTTCTTCGGTAACTTATTCTGGATAGTACAGGATGTGGCCTTGGTCAAAACATGTTTCTCTGTACGTGATCGCTTTTTCCTACACGTAATGCATCAGTTTTTTAACTGATTCTTGAGCGTAGGAAAATGATCCAAGGCATTGTGAAGTGGGATCTTCGAAAAGATGTGAACTTTCAAAAACCTTTTTGTCTTTGGAGTCACAACATTCTTTTTGTTATTTTTCTTTCCTTTTCCAAACAAAGCATCAGGAAAAGGAACAATATCAAGAATAAGAAAATCAGACTTTTTATTACTTTCGGAATTAGCTTGTACATCAAGAGTTTCAGAATTATGTACAAAACTCTCTAAAATAGGAGAAGACATATTTTTGTCGGGAGTATCTGCATGGTCTGGCATGATATCATCGTCTGACTCGCCGGTGTCCATGTCAATTGTATCAGCATCGCTTCCCATCTCTCTGATCTTCAAGGTGGTCCTCATCATTGTGTTGATTCTCCTCCTCAGCATCAGAATCTGGTTGTTCATGGATTCGCTCCTGCTCCTCATCAAGTACCCTCTCCTCTACTCTAGAAGGTGCTCGTGGTGATCTACCGCTCCTGAGACGAATGAAGTTATATAAAAATTCAGGAAACGAGATCATACCTGTAGTGTTGTCTACCTGATCTGGATGCCTCATCTTGTTGTTCGGATTCATCTGAGGCTGGGCTGGGAGAGTTGTCTTCGGTGCAGTTAACTCGTCCAAACGACGATTAACCCGCTCCATCTCTGTCTTATGCGCAATCTGGAGCGTACTCAACATATCCATGATTTGATTTAGTGCCTGGGCCTGTGAAGACATCTCAGGTTCGGTGTGGTGGCCCTGACTCTCTATTCTCTCCTGCCTTGGTGTGTATTGCTGTGAAGTGGAAGGTTGGTAGGATCTCTGCGGTGTAAAGTAAGACTACTGCTGCTACTGATAGTGATATGACTGTGAACAGTGAGTAGGATATTGGTAAGAGTGTGGTCTTTGATAAGCATGCTGGTGAGACTGCTGCTTCGTGAAATTCTATCGGTGCTGAAAGTGTGGACGTCCATGCTGCGGTTGGTTGTACTGCTGCTGCTGGTGATGTGGTATACTCTGTTACTGAATCAGAGTATACCAAATCCCGTTGATCTCAAGAGTGGCTTGAGGCTCAACATCCATGTCTGCAGTACTAGTGATCTGGCTGGGATTGACATGAGACTGATCCTCATGCCAATTAATATACGGAGTCTCGGGCTCACTCTATACAAAATGAATCTGTCAGATGGGTGGAGCAGGTAATGTCCTCCATGCAGGTTGTGCGGTCGAAGAAGATTGAGCCTGCTGGTAGTGAAATTGGAGCTCTGAAACCTTCTTCATAAGATCACTCAGCTGCTGAGGCAGATATGAGAGTTTCTCCAACTCTCGCAGCGGCTGTAAGTCCTAAACTTGTTTCTGAATCACATCCACCAATGTTAATTTTTTGCTAATGAAGCCCATGTTGGTGTTTGATTAAGACTCTGAGATATTACCCACCTTATGATGCTCTTGGTGATGTGGTGGCTGAGGGGCTTTCTGAAATGCCCGAGTAGAATCGACGACTCTTGAGTTCTCTGCCATCACTTCGAAGATGGACCAGACTGACTCGACATCCTTATTCAAATAGCTGCCGCCACATGCAACACTCACTAGCCCTTGAATGTCTGGCTGGAGTCCTCCAAAATAGTTCTGTACTAGCACCTTCATTGGTTTCTCATGATGTGGGCATCTCTCTGTAAGATCTTTGAATCTATCCCATGCCTCATGGAAAGATTCATTCGGAAGCTGCGTAAAATTGGAGATCTGACTCCTCATCATGTTCGTCCTCCCCAGAGGATAATATTTATCCATGAATGTGGACTTCAGATCATCCCATGTAGAAACTTCCTTTCCCAGGTGGCTTAGCCAGTAAAGTGCCTTATTGGCTAAGGCAAAGGGAAAGGTTTTGAGGTGAACAACCTCTTGCGTAACACCTAGATAACTAGCCATACCGCAAATCATCTCGAATTGTTGCAAAAAGGTAAACGACTCCTCTGTAGCATTCCCATTAAACTTGGGAAGCAATGAGATGAAGGACGACCTCAACTCATATGGCCCTTGATTCGGAGATAGCCGAATCTAATGATGGAGCATTCTTGTGCCTGGGTCATACTCATCTCATAATGTGGTGGGAACCACTGAAGGCGGTAAAGGGTTCTCGACCCTTGCTCGCAACGCGGCTATCTCAGCTCGCAACACGTTCTGAGTTCTAAACTGTTCTCGGATCTGTAAATTCATCGGCTGTAATGTATCGAGAATTCCTGTTGTTATATCTACGGCTGGATCTGGTCTTCCATCATGGTTATCCTCTGCTAGTGGCCTCTCCTCTACTGGTCCTTTACCACGAGCCATTTGTCTCATATCTGCTGTGAAAGAAAAAGTCTCGTAAGAACTCAGCGAAAATTCAGCGAGAGATATTAATGATGTATTGAGACAAGGGTCTGCCTCAATAGACTGGCCAGGAGGCGAGGGAGTCTACGTCTGACTCTCCTCGAGATTAGATGGGACCAACTCGGGAAGAGGGTCATCCCGAGCTTGTGAAGATATACGACAGACGGTGGATGGTCAAGAGCTCATGGAGTCTGAGCAGAAAAGCCGTCGAGTCGTCATCCTCGATGCCAAGAGAATGATCGGGAGAGCACGATTGTCGATTCAAGAAAGATGGGAAAAATTGAAAAGCTGCGGTAACACATGCTCTGCAAACAAACACAAAGCAAACCCCATTTTCACCAACACAACCCGATGATGACCGTAAGAGTTCGGTATTCTAACTTGTTGGTTTTAGGGTTGTATTAGCAAACAAATAATATCGGTTACGTGAGCTGATAGGTGCCTGATGTTTTCCCCGAAACACTATCCCGAGTCTTTACAAAAAATAACTTGCTCACAACCAGTATGGGAGTAAGTACGGACGATTTCCGGCTACCCGTGTTACTTGAGGACAGAGCCTTACACGGTGTCCTCTAAACCTCCGACTCTGTTAAATAAACCCGGACTGTTTCCGGCAATGACGCCATTTTGATGGATGCTCAGATCCGATTGTGGTTAATTGATTGTGTTGTCGATGTAGAAAACAGCAAAGAGACCCAAACTTTACATCAAACAAAAATTTGGTTTTAAAATAGGAGAGAGAGAGAGAAAGAAAAGGTGAATCATTAAGCTTCTCTCCTATTTTAAACCTTACACTTTATTTTTAGCCAGGTAAGTGTGCCTTGGTCGAACACAAGGAGGCAGAATAGAGATATCTTGATTTTAGAGTAAAAACTCTCTTTTTGTGATATTTTATCTCTTCTCGAAAACGAGTAGATTTTTAAGTTTTTCTTCAGTTTTATTTTTTTTTCAATTTTATTTAATTTTCAAAGTGATATTTTTCGAACATTTACCTACAATATAATATATGAGAAATATGCGAAATATAGGTGATATTATATAATAGGTAAATCGAGAGAGCAACGAGCTCGAAAAAGACTCAGAAACAAATCAAAACAGAAGCGAACTTTGACAAATCAAAACACGATGAAAAAGTGATGAAAACACATAAAAATTACGAAAAACCTCGCTGGGGTAGTTATATAACTATCCTAAAAAGTTCTAGGGAAAATAGTGTAGAAAATGCGTCCAAAGTCACCTTACAATATAAGCGTAGAAATGCAAGAAAAACTAATAAAGTTCTGCAATTAAGTCCACGACCAGGGACTGAATTGTAAGAAAATTATGAAGTTATTGCAATTAGGTCCCTACATAGGGACCTAAACGCAATTTCTGAAAACTCCAGAGGCACTTTGAAATCTCTGGAAGTCATCTGGGCTTAGTGTGCAATTTTTCCCCCGATTGGGCTTGGACGGTGGAGATTAGAACGTGGTGCTGGATCTGGATCGTCCACTCGAGGACATGTGTCGACATCCTGTAGCCCGACTGTTCTTGAGGTTTTTTTCAGGCGGTTGAACTGCTAGTGAAGTCGCCTCCTTCGCCGAATTATCACAAGCAATGGTCGCGTCACTTGGGCCTCCGGCGGGGCCAGAGGGGTAGCACCTCTACCCCTCGAGCTCGCACGCGGAGGACGATGGTCGGAGATGGCAATGATTAGCTGATGAAGGCGGAAGAAAATGATGATCACGCTATTCTTCTCCTGGGGCTGAGTTTGTTGTTCCCTCTTTAATGGTGAATTACGTGATGATTAAGGGCTCCATGTGACGTGAGATTGCTCTAGATTCAAGAGGAACATGCAAAAAGATGTATATGTGCTCGATTTGCGATGAAATCGGCCAACAAATTATTAATTGCAAGCTCGAAAGTTGTATTTCCAGAATATATGAAAATAGGTATAAAAATAAAAAAGAAACAAGATGAGATCAGAGTTGATTCAAGTGTGTTTGCAAGGAACCTAAGGTTGGGCGTCTAAGATGAATGCTTAGGCGAATTAATGACGTGATTAAGATCCCTAATGGATGCACGATAATCTAGAAATAAAATTGCGAATATGGACGAATTACCTCCGAAGCGCAGGGTGTAGAACCACTGTTGTCGTCGCTCGATGGGTCGGCTTCCCGGAGCTCCACGCGCACGCGGCGGCGATGCAAGGCGAGGATGACGCCTTGGAACTCGTCCCCGATGATCCTCCTTCGACGCGGTCCTCCTTGGCCGGAGATGTCACCTCCAGAGCGGGCGGAGCAAGGCTGGGAAGAGAGGAGCTCGTCCACTGGATCTGGTAGCTCAGTTGGTTATGGAAAAGTTAATTGGAATCCTCCAACTTTGAGGGTATTTATAGAGAGATTTCGTGGGCTTCAAGTTTAATCCAAGGGTGGCCGAGTGAGGTGGTTGTTAGGAGAAGAGATTCAATGGAGTAGATCGCGTGAAGAGGTTATAGAGCGCATGTGAAAATTTGGTGAAGATGGTCGGTTGGAACAGAAGGTAGAACCAGCTTCTTGGAGAAGATGCACCAGGTGCTTACACGTGTCAGCACTTGGGTGGCCAGATGCGTAAATTACTTAGAAATTCAAAAATAAATATTAAATTACGTTATTTTAATTAGGTATAAAAACAAGAAATGTAAATAATTTAATTATCTAAATTATCGAATAAGTACTTTTTATAAATAATAATTATAATATGAAATATAAATATTATATTAATAAATAGGTATAGATAAATAGGTTTTGGATTTTTAATTTAATAAATAAATAATTAAATATTAATTTTGTATTTTTTAATTATTAGAATAGTAAATAAAAGGTGTTTGAATTTTTAGGAATTTTAACAAATTTATTTAGATATATTAATAAATACAGGTATAAGTGAACCATTCATTTTTATCTATAAATTAGGGTTTTGGATTTTATTAAAATAATAAATAAGCTCCAAAAATTCTGAAATAAATTATGATGAAAATACAATATCACGAAATAGAAATTATAAAATTAATAGAATTATAAAAAGTATGTTCTAAATAAAATAAATAGCCCAGAAACCCCATTGTCATTAGGTCCCAAAATCGACTTTTTGCAAACGGACTACGAATTCAATGAAACTACATCTATTAATTAGAGAATATTATTTTATGAACTTTAAAGGTGGGTAGAGTGAAAATAGAGTTCGTATGAAGGCGTTATGACGTTCGGAATTTGAGAATTTGACAAATTAAAAGTACGATTTTTGGTATATGTACAATATAATATTTTTAACTTATTTTTATATTTTTATGTACATTTTTAGGAATAAATAGGAAAAGAGTTTGGTGAAAAATATATACATATAAATTAATTAAAAATCAATGAAGTTTTGTATTTATTTGGTAAATAGTGAACAATGTGTGAAGTGTGTCTTAATTTATTTTTATGGTTTTCTTTCCTTATCTCCCCCTACTTATTGGTTTGTCGACCAATCCATGCTGACTTGGTCTCGGGGGTTAGGTTATAAATATACCTTACAGCTATATTTATATTTATGAGTCATATTGTACATATATACATATTTACAATCTGCCTCATTTTCTTTTCTTTGTTCTATATTTATTTACATGTTTTTTTGATGCTTAAAAGTGCATTTATATTCATGAATGGAATTTGAATAAAATGTGGGAATTAATGAATATTTACATATATTTGTTAAGGGTTTTAAGACAAAATGCGACAGAAAAGTTAATGAATCATGGATTCATCACCTAACATACCATCAGGAGTAGTCAAGATGACGACATTCCCATTCAGTCTCCAGGACAAGGAACTTCATTAGATCAACTACTTGGGGAAGGTCATCATGACATGGGAAGAACTTAAGTCCGCCTTTCTGTATAAGTACTACCCCTTTGGGCGTCTTAACTAGATGCGTGCCCGCATCACCAACTTCACCCAAGCCAGCCATGAATCCATTCATGAGGCTTGGGAGAGGTTTACGGAGTTACAAGAGAAATGTCCCCATCATGACATCTTTAGGACTAGCCTGGTCCAGTATTTCTTCAGGGGACTTACAATTGAAAGTCAGAAGCTCATGGTTGCTGCATGTAGTGGTTCACATTTCAACAAGGATGAGGACGTCATCTGACAGATCTTTGAGGAGATGGTCGAAGGAGAGGCTGCCTTGTTGTCATCCCGGGCATATCAACATTAATCCCACACTCTTCAGAAGGCAGTCCATATGGCATCTTTACATAAGTCGGACATTGACGAAAGCTCCATCTTGAGCATCATAGGGAGCCACCTGTCCAAGGTTGACATCATAGAGAAACGTCATAGGACCTCAAGAAACTTGTTGTGATCGAACAAAGAACATAGAATCTGGACAAGTTGGACCAGATTACTAAGAAGATGGAGCTGCCGGTCAGTACGCTTAGCTCCTACAATTCTGTGTCTACATCGGCTACCACTCCCGCTAAGTCAAAGGAACCAGCATCGATGTAGCCTCCTCAGTAGAGTCAAACCCAGCCAGTGGTCCAACATGTCTACTATATGCAGGCCCCAGAACTGACATCTCCATAGCAGCCAACATCATCTGATAGTCTACCAGTCTGAGCCCCAGCCTATGCAAGATCCGTGTTTCCCTCCACCACCTCTCATTCAAGAGGTGAATGGCGTATGGGCCAATGATGTACAACCGGCCCGTCCAAGTGGACCCTGCAAGGCCAGCAGTCAGGAAACTGCTAGTTCCCTCAACAAATAGGAGGGAGATTTGTCCATAACTAGCCTCGGTACCACTAGTCATCTCCATAGGTATGGTAATTGGAGACAGAATTAGAACCAACTACCGTAGTACCGTTAGGTACAACAGAATCTACAGTACTCGATTGTGCCTTATCAGAACCCTATTCAGCACCAACAGCAATACCATCCTTCTCCTCAGTACCACAATTAATACTCCCACCAACATCCTCCACACCAATCCCAGCAATAGCGTGGACAACATGCCGAATCATTTGAAGTTGTCCCTCCTGTGAACCCAGCTTTGGATTGCATGGCTCAGCCAGTGAAAGGCCTAGTAGAAATGAGCCAAAAACTCGATGACCTTACCATCGTGAAGACCTCCATCCCAACATAGGTGGAAGCTAACCCCAACATCTTCTGCAAGAAAGAACATGTAGCCTGTGATGTTCGCTCTGATCTAACAGAGTTAGATATGAATGAATTGCTTTTATCACATGTTATCACTCTTAGGAGAGGTAGGATGCTGCAGTCATATGCTGCAATGAAGAGGAAGAATAAATTTTCACCAGGAGGATCATCATCTTCTGCATTAGCCAATCCAGCATCTGGGCTGGGTGAGGAGGAAAAAGAAGTACCATCAACAAAAAGCCAAAAAAAAGCCAGAAAAATAAAAAATGCTAAAAATATAACACTAGCAGCAGTAGCCGGAGCACTAGCCAACCGACCTTGGAGGATACCGCACCTACAGTTGATCCAGTGCCAGCCGAGGGAGCCCTGCAATAGATTTTGTATGCTTGCTTTTCTTGGATGACCCTTCTCATTTTAGTCATCCATTTATACAAAATGATATGGGTACATATTTTGAAGTAAATAAGAACACTATTTCTATTGCTTCTTTTGATTATGTAAATATTCCTTTTCCTGACGCGTTAGGAAAATCCTAAAAAATAAAAAATTGAAATCAGCCTTACCTGATCCCATTATTGTTGAGATTATCCAGAATCTTGTGCTTGAAATGCCCTTGCTCAAAGCCATTAATTACATGCCTAACATCAAAAAAGGTCTGAAAGTAGCATGTACTTCAAAGATATAGCCGCGTAGAGCTCGAGAAAGAAATGTAAAGCATATCTTGACCACGGCTACAGTGAATGCAATCAGCAATATCCCAACCAAAAAGAAGGATATGGGAGCTCCTCTCATCAGATGCTAGCTGTTCGATCATGAGTTCGACCGAACTCTATTCATAGTGGATCGTCAATAAACCTAATGCCCTCTTCACTGCTCAAAGAGTTTGGGTTGGGACCGCTCAAGTCTACTATATAGACTCTGCAGTTTGCAGACACATCCATCAAGCGACCCAAAGGAATTTTGAAGGATGTCATCGTCACCATTCAGGGAATGCAGTTCCCTACGGACTTCATCGTGCTAGATGTGGAAACCTCAGCTCCTCTTTTGCATACCCTGATAATCCTCGGATGGTCATTCCTTCGAACAACCGAAGTAGCGGTGAACTATGGCACCAGATAGATCACCTTCCTCTCGAACATTGATAATGTACCGATTGAGATGATCCAAGTGCAAAAACAGTCGGATCTTGCATCAAAAGAGAGCGAGCCTATAGAGCAACAAAAAGAAGATTATGACTTTCTTGCTGAAATTCGTGAGACAAATCTCTTTATCGATGAAATTGGAACCCACGAGTTCCACCCCACGGAAGAGTTAGTGGATAGTACAATCAAGTTCCCAGATATCCTCGATGATAAGATTTTTGCTAAGTTAACAGAACAACGGATTTATGGCCACTTGTCCTTGGCAGAGCAAGAGGCAATCTTTGAAAACTTTTGTGAACAAGATTTTGTGATAGAAGAATTTTGTGCAGCATTGAATGTTGAGCCTACAATGCCAATGGTGTACTCCATTTCAATGAAAGATCTTACATCTTCTCCCTACACAGTAGCTGAAGTCACCACCAAGCTGAATAAGACACCACATGAGCTCAAGCCACTTCCAGCAAATATGAAGTGTGCCTTCCTTATGGATGTGCAGAACATGTTCCCCATTATCATCATTTCACATCTAACCGGGGAATAGGAATCTCATATGCTCGAGGTTCTGTAAAGAAACTGCAAGGACATCTGCTGGAAAATTTCAGATCTCCATGGGATCAACCCCTCACTATGCTTGCATCACATATATTTTGAGGAAGGCAACAAGCCATCCTGAGAGTTCCAGCAAATATTGAATCCAAATCTCTGAGAGGTTGTGATGAATGAAATCACGAAATGGTGTGATGCGAAATCCATATATCTCATCTCCAACTCGAAATGGGCGAGTCCCTTACATGATGTGCCAAATAAATCTGGGATCATCATGTCAAGAATGACAAAGGAGAGGAGATTGCAAATAGAGTATTGATATCTTGGCGCACCTGTGTGGACTTGAGATGCATGAATCTAGCGACCAAGAAGGACCACTTCCCACTCCCCTTCATCGACTAGATCGTTGAACGATTGGTCGCGATGGAATATTTCTATTTCTTGGATGAATACTATCGTTACAACCAATTTGTTATAGCTCCTTAGGATCAAGAGAAAACAACCTTCACCTATCTATTTGGGACTTATGCCTTCTACATAAAGATGTTTAGGTTATGCAATCCTTCGGCGACATACATCGATGCATGTTGGTTGTATTCGCAAAAATGGTGGGAGTTTTCTTGAGGTTTTCATGGACGACTTCTCGGTCTATGGAGACAACTTTGATCAATGCCTATCTTATCTATACCAAGTCTTAAAGAGATGTTGTGAAGTGAACCTTGTGCTCTCGTGGGAGAAGAGCCATTTTATGGTTACTGAGGGTATTATACTAGGCCATGTCATATCAAAATGTGGTACGGATGTAGACCATATGAAGGTGGATGCCATCTCAAAACTTGATCCACCTACAAATCTGAAGTAAGTCAGATCATTCTTAGGACATGTTAGTTTCTATTGATGATTCATCAAAGATTTCAGTAAAATTTCCTGACCACTGGTTGAGCTTCTGAGCAAGGAGGCCGATTTTATCGTTGATAATAGAGTCCTCCAAGAATTTAATCAGTTGAAGGAGCCGATCACCTAAGGCCCTGTCCTTCAACCTCTAGATTGGTCTCTCCAATTTGAGATCATGAAAGATGCATCAGACTACACCATTGGAGCGGCTCTAGGATAGCGAAGAGACAATCTGCCATTTGCAATTCACTATGCTAGCAAGATTCTAGATGAAGCTCAAAGAAACTACATTGTCACTAAAAAAGAGTTGCTAGCTATTGTCTTCGCCCTAGAAAAATTCATATCCCATCTGCTTGGATCCAAAGTGATACTATACATAGACCACTCTGCCATCAAGTACTTGCAGGCCAAGAAGGATGCCAAACCCAGGCTTATCAGATGGATCCTTCTGCTCCAGGAGCTTGATCTAGAAATATGTGATAAAGATGGAGTTAAAAATGTGGTAGTAGATCACTTGTCACAATTACCAGAGCAGGATACTCTAGAGCATATCTAGTTACCAATTACTAAAACTTTCCCAAATGAAGCAATCTTGTCAGTTACCTCTCTCCCCTGGTTCACCGATATTATGAATTATCTTGTATCCTAGAAAACTCCACAAGATAGGCCAAAGCTAAAAGTCGACAAATTCCTATCGGATATCCATTTCAATCAGTGGGAGGATCCTTAACTCATTCGTGAGGTGATAGATTTCATCTGAAGGAGAAGCATTCCTTAGGAGGAAGTCCAAAGTGTCCTCGAGCATTGCCATGCCAAAAAATAAGGAGGACACCACTCTAGAAGAACGGCAATAAAAGTTCTACAATGCATACTTTTGTAGCCGACTCTATTCAAAGATGTAGAAGACTTTGTTAAACATTGCATTGATTGTCAGAGACTGGGCGACACTATTGGAATGAGAGATACGATGCCACTAAAGTACATTCAGATTTTAGACGTGTTTGATGTGTGAGACATTGATTTCATGGGCATGTTCCCTAACAATCAGGGTTTTGAGTATATTCGGTTTAGTGTCAATTACGTGATCCGTTGAGTGGAGGCTATCCCAACCCAAGCTGCCGACAGTCGCACCATCTTTCCATTCCCGAGGGAAAATATTATTGCACAGTTCGGGATTCCCAAGATTCTTATATCAGATGGGGGTATCCATAGCATAAATAGAAAGGTGAAGAAGCTGACATAAGAATCATGCATTGAGCATCGTGTCACCTCTTAGCACCACCCACAGTCTAATGGCCCGATCAAATGTTCAAACAAGGAGATAAAGACAATTCTGCAGAAAATTGTGCGCATCGATAGGAAGAATTGGTCACAATTTCTAGATTCTGTACCTTGGGCCTATCGGACCGCCTAGAGTTAATCTCTAGGAATGTTTCCCTACCTCCTGGTGTACGGTAAGCCATGCCATTTCCCGTAGAATTCATTCCTAATTTGTGGGAAAGCAATGCCTGTAATTTGGATTCTAAGAAGGTCGAAAAGAATAGAAAGCTGGATTTGAATCGACTCCTAGAATTCCTTGAGCACGCATGCGACAACATCCTAATATACAAGGAGAAGGTCAAGAAGTGGCACGACAAGCACATCCGCTGCAAGACTTTCAAACCGGGTCAGAAGGTTTGGTTGTTTGATGCAAAGCTCATATTATTCCCTGGGAAGTTGAAGAGCGAATAAATTGGGACTTTCATAGTGAACCATGCATGTGACAATGGAAACATTGTGATATATAGACTATCAGCTGACGCACAACCATTTGTTATCAACAAACAGCACCTGAAACCCTATCTCTAGCATGATACGTTTCTGTCAGTAGTCGATTCAGTGCTGGTGGTCTATGATGAAAAAATTCATGCCACAGCATCAACACAATCAAATAAGGGCCATCTAAAATATTTTTGATTAGTTAATCTTTTCCTTCTTTTCTTCTTTTCATTCTTAGAGTCATTTCTTCTGTGCTGACCCTCACCCCATTCATATATGTTATAATTAGGATATGCTTCATCCTAACTGTGGGGGTGAGGGCCATCGGGTTATTTATTCTTCGATCTCTTGCATGTCTCCTACACTCTTGATAATCTGTCTAAACTTAGAGATATTTCACCATAAGTATAGGGGAAGATAGGTAGAGATGATGAGTCATCTATTCCTTCCCACCCTTGACCCTCCCTACATGTAGAATACACTATGTTATACTTAGTATTAATTCATCCAACATATAGGGGGATAGTCGACTTCTTATGCTTTATTGAGTTGTTGTAGTATAGACTTTTCTATACTTAGTACAAGTTATGTCTTCCTTCTCTCTTCGATATATGATGACATAGCTCAAGCTAAGTATAGAGGATCAATATACTCTTTAAATATTTAGCCAAAACTCGTACTTTCATATTTTCAATAAGTATGGCTAAAACTTGTTTAAACAAGTATAAAGAAAATACATGTATAATATTTATTACAATTCTTTGTATATACTGATTAATAAATTCGGTAAAAATGCTTTGCGAAATGTTTGAAAATGGTTTGAAAATATTCTTGAAAATCTTTTAAAAATTGTTTGGAAAATATTTTGTAAAACACTTTCAACCTTTGTAAAAATGTTTTATTTGTAAAAATTTCTTTTCTTTGTTTGTAATACAGGTTTTGAAAATCTATTTAAAAATGATTTGATAAATGGTTGCAAAAATAGTTTGAAATATACATATATATATATACATATATACTATTTGAAAAATCTTTGCAAAATGATTTCAAATTTTGTAAATGTTTGCAAAAATTACCTGTCAAATTACTTTGCAAAATAAAGTTTTCAAAATGTTTGCAAAAATCTTGTCAATTATTTTGAGAACTATGTACACATTCCAAGCAAATTTTTTTACAAACCTAACCCATTATCCTGTAAATAATAATTAAATACTTGTAAATACCTCCTGTAAATTCCTAAATCCTAATTCTTCTAAATTACTAAGATGCACTCCTGTGTAAATATATGTACCTATTTCTTTTCCCAAAACTTTGTTTTGAAAACCCTAAAAACATTTGCGATATGTTTTCAAAATTGCATAAAAATTTGCAAAACTTTATCAAAAATCCACAAAAAGTTCAGAATCAGAAAATTGCTTCAGAAAATATTTTCTTGCATTGTACATAGCATTCGCTTTTTTTAAAATAACATAGACTATTGAACAAGTGCAAATAAAATCTGAAGATTGGAGCTTGGACTAGGCCTCAATACACTTAATTCCAGAGGAACCCATTGATGACTGGAAATGGAGTTTATTCAGGTCACCTTAAGTTAATTCGTTAGGTTCCATAAGACTATGTTCATGAGTCAATTCAATGTGCCTAAATAGAACCCTTCATATCATCCGTAAAACTCTTGAGATAGTGATTTGACTAGAAACCCTACACCAGTAATTAGCTCAACTAAGATGGACTGTTGAAAAATCTTGGAGTCTAAGTAGGGACGATGTAAAGGCTCTTTGTCAAGGGTGGCTTAGGAACGATTTTTGGGGATTGCTGACACCGATACTCTAACCCACTTCTTTTGGTAACAATGATATCTAAAGACTGGAGATGGATTGAGACAATGCTTCAGATGAGTAATGGTCTACCGACACAACTTTCTCTAAGACCCTAAAAATGGGTGGAATAAAAGATGCTATATCCACCGGGGAACAAACAAGAATGCAGAAGTTGTACAAAATCAAAGAAAATATCCAAAGAAACCTACAACAAAAAATTCCACAAAAAAACTTGAGATTCAAAAAAAGCCTACTTCTTGGTGGAGAAATGGTTACACTGACTTACTTCACGAGGTAATGAAGACTACACGTGTCCATTCCCACTTCACTTTCCATTCTTCTAACTTCTTCCTCCATTTTATTGTAATGACTGGGAGCTCCTGACCTTAGAAGGGAATATCTATCTCCATGAGGACGAGTTACAGAAAGAGCATGTGCCTTGGTGGTTCAATGGTTTTGTTTTTGGGGGAGATGAACAATTTCACACACATGGTTCTATCACCTCGAGGTAGCAAGAGTATGCGGCTGAGAAGATGGTTCTGACCAGGCTATGAATTGGACTGCATAATAGGAGTATGGAACCTAAGGGTTGTTATGTCACACTTCCTGACTTCTATGTGGTTCCGACCACACCATTAATTCAAAGGCCTTCTCTGAGCTCCAAACATTTTACTTTATTAAGATAAGTTTAAAAGTCGAAAATTATTCCAAGTTATTTATTTTTCTTTTCTTTATTTATCTTTTTTCTACACTTATAGGCATAAGTATTTGGTAGGGGATAGCAAAGGCAAGTATAGGATAGTGATGAATCTCCGGTTCATCACCTTTATTCTTTTATTTTGACCGTATCCCTATCTAAATGCATGTATATATAATTAATTTGTCAAACTAAATTTGTACAAAATATTATATGAAATAATGTGTGTTTATTATATTTAAGTCTAAAATTAAAGAATAAAGGAATAAAAGAAAAAGAAATGAGACACCATAGGTGTTGAATGACCCTAGCCCTTGAGACTTTGTCATCATGATGACTTAGTACACAAGAAATAAAGTAAGGGGAGACAGCTGGCTAACTATACACACCACACAATCTAAAATTCCTAAAAATATAGGCCAGTAATTACCTTTTGGGACCTATTTTATTATGTATTATTTATGCATCAAATCAATAAATTTTGCGCATGAAAGTTGTAGATAAAAATATATAGAAAAAAACAAAATGGATTTCACCTAAAAACAATATACAATGTACATTTTATACTATGAATAAAAATCAAAAATCCAAACTTCCCATACCATATCTTCTCCATATGAACTCAAAATGTGTCAAAATCACTTTAATTGTATATAACATTTAATAAGCTATTTACTGAAAGTGGTTTCATTTAATTTGGATTTAAGATGTAAAAGTTAGGTTTTGTACCCCTATTGTAATATATACCTGAATAAAATATTCTTTCATTTATTTTTTATAATTTTATAATTTTATAGTTTTATAATTTTTTATTTTTATAATTTTGTATATGTACATTTTAGAATAGAATAAAACCATAAATAAAACACAAAAATAAAATAGTACATAAAATACATAGATGAATATATAATATTTATACCTATTAATAAGTATACAAATTTATTTGTGTAAAAAATACATCATAAAAATATAACAAAAATACAATTATGTATATGAAAATAAGTTATAAAAAAAATAAGAAAAATTAAATAATTAAATCAAAAATACAAAATAAAAATAAAATAAGCAAAACATAGGTTAATATAGCTATGTTTATACCCCTAAAAAGCAACTTGTAACAAATAAACTTGTAAAAAAATAAAAATCAGATTAAAATTCTACATAAAATAATAAGTATTGTGTATTTTATAAATAAATTTATATAATTTATTTATAAATTATTTTGTATTTTATAAAACTTTTTGAATTTTCTTTTTCTTGATTAGTCCACGTGGACCCATCAGGTATTTCCTGTTGTAGACCTACATTCAACTGTACCCCAACACTCTCTGACTTGTGTAAGAGTCATGGATCGCCATCCTCCACAAAATTTTCATGCCTCCACCCTTCCACCTTTTTCCTCGAGCCTCCCACTACCCTATAGCTCGCACAATCTTCTTCCTCGTTAGCCACTCCATCTTCACCTACCACAATCCCATGTCACACAATCATCCCTCAAAAGCCATTGAAAAATCGCCTATAAATATGACCCCTCACCCTTTTGTCTTTTTGACTCCTCTTCATGACTTCTTAGACCCTCAGACCACCAACATTGTACTCCTCTTGGTGACAGGAAGTGGAGAAAAGGTTCTCCAAAGAGGAGGAGACGCAGAGAGGCTGTCCAAGCCATCTCCGACGAGCTTGCCGCCGTGAGGTCCAGCTCTATGGTTTCGAACACGTTGAGCCCCCTTTCCTGCCATTAAGTAATGTTATCTCGTTGGTTTTAATTTATGCATTCAATTTCATCTTTAGTATAGTAATTAGGTTTTATTTGGTAATCCCCAATTTAACCTCGAGCTTGAGCTCCAGGCCAAATCTGTCTCTTCTGGATCGCATCTTCGCCCACAAACCATCTCCCCTCATTCCTCTCTGCCTTCCACTCCATCTAGCCAACCTTGATCCTTTGTGGATCTAGGAAGCAATCTCCCCTCCAACCATCTCTCCGGAGCTCTTCACCTTTAATCTCCCCTTGCTATTGTAGCTTCAAAAATTGGTCAAGGGAGTAGCCCTCGTGGCCCCTAATATTTTGGTGTAGGAGAGCGAACGCGATGTATCCTATTGCCCATTCTGGAGCACCTGGGGCTCCTCCATGTGGTCAAGAGCCGCTCGAGAGATTAAAGCCACATTGACACCACCTGAAGGTCCCTCCATATACGAAGGCATACCAGCTACCTTTCCCACTCGTCGACGAGTAGAACAGAGCCTAGGGCGCTCGGATTCGTCGATCGAAGCAACCAGAAGGTGGTATTCTTGGGTTTTCTTCCAACACCCTCAAACACCGTTGGATCAAGTACCCGCGCTAGGTTTAATCACAACCCTTGTATCATTCGAAACATTGCGCAACCAAAGCCATCAGATCCGACACGCATCACGTAAGGGACAGTCTGATCTTGGTCACTTAAATGGATATAATTCAAAGAACACCTCCACCGTTTTTTGTATTTATATTTAGTTCTATAAATATTAAGTAAAATTCTAAAAGTAAGGGATAATTTGCATATAAGCCCTCAAATATTTTATATATTGCACTTTAGTCCTTCGCGACATCACCTCACGTGGCGGCCCACGTGTATGGGCAAATTACATATATAACCATATGCCTTTTGTAATTATATTTTAATATAAAAAGATTGAATATTAGTTATAAATTTATGGATTATTTGCACTGTGTCCTCTATGTTTATTTTTAATTGCAAATATACCCCTAGAAGTTCAAGTATTTTTGTGTATATTTATCTATTTTTTATAAATATTATCCGTGCTCTGACAAATTGTAGAAAATTAGGATAATGTGCCATATGTAGTGTACTTTCATGCCATAATTTTATTTTGAATTGCATTCATGTTTCCTATTTATTAAAAATCAAATAGTGCATGGATATTCTCTATATGCTTTAAAAATTTTAAAAAATTATAAAATCATACTTAAAAAATCTCTCAAAAAATAATATATGTTTATTATTATATCTAGTACCCCAGAAAAAAATCCCTAAAATAGAAAAAGAAACGAGAAAAAATTGAAAATCTCCAAATTCTGATAAACATATAAAAATCTTCAAAAACTCTAAAAAACTTATTTATGTTCTGTATTTTTATTTATATATATTAGTATAGATTATAAGTGATTTGGAAAATTTATGAGGTTTTTGCTATTTTTAAACCCCAAATCAATTCAACCTATTTATTTAATCCCTTTTTGGGATATTTTAGATTATAAAAATACATAAAAGTTAGCAAACATACTTGAAAAATCACAAAAACAATAGAAAATTATAAAAAACTTAAACATTTTATTTCGCTATTTTTTTACTATTATTACCTATATTTATAGGTATATTTTGCCTTAATGTATATATAGTATATATAAATTACAATATTATTCAATATTATAAATATTATAAATTTATTTTAAAATTTAAAAAATAAAAAAAATATTATTATTATTATTTAAACCTTAATTTAAAAAATATTATATATAAAACCCACAAAAACTTTAGAAAATATTGTGCATATCTGTATAAATTTATACATATTTTATTTATATATAAATAAAATACCCATGCTACTACATGCGTTCCCTTTGTTCGACACCCAACTCTACTTGTCACTATATACATTTATTTGTAGGTTTCATAATAAATTTTTATTCACACATATTTATTCATTTATTGATATTTATTGTGTGGGTTAATTGTTGATTTAGCCAATTGGTCCCTGAGAGTAGTCACTTCGACGATTGTGTCTCTGCTTTCTGTGATACGTACAACCTTACTCTCGGCATCAATTATTTTAGTGGTGGTGGCAGGTTTTAGGTCAGAACATGTGTCTAGGACCGATGCTCTGATACCTTTTCGAAAAGGAGATGGGAGAATATGATAATTGTTTATTCACAAGGTCCAGGGGTCCTTATATAGGACTAAACCCTAGAGAGCTCAAAAGGACAAAATACATAAATACCCCCGTGGGGTTACAATGGAATAGTAGAACATAATATGATGTGCTCTTTAACAAATATATTATAAGATAATAATAGTAATGAATAATAACATTTTTCTGATTATTTATCATCGTCAAATTAAAAATGCAAAGTATATTCGTAAGATTGTGATGATGAACATGTGAGAGAACATTACAACAAATTATTAATGTAGCAATGAATTGTGTTAACGAAAAATTTTAGCTACAAATGGTCCTTTTTCTAACAAACTTTTGATTGCCATAAAGTAAAAATTGCATTAGCTACAGAATTCTTTGATTGCATGCAACAGATTATCCATTCCTAGAGTAGTGGTGATGAATCACATCATTCCTACAAATCTTTGGCCATCCTACTTTTGTCGATGGATTTTGTATGGTAGTTAAATTGTTGCAAGTAAAAGTAGGTGTTGTCATAGAATCCAATGTCATGGATCATTGCTCGAACATATTTTTAAGAGAGTAAGCGGAAAAAATATATTGCTATTTTATGTAGTTTGAATTTGAGAAGCTTTATATAGCTTTTTAGGTGTAATATATTTAATAAAGAGTCAAAAAGAGAAGAGATGATTTCTTTTCTCTAACTATTTAAATGTCGATGTCTTTAAATTTCAGCATGTATTGAAATCAATCAATGGTTATTAGTTTTTTGTAAAAAAAAATAACACTTATTAGGACGAGCGACAATGGGTTAGTATGACCAAAACAATATCGAATGTAGATGTAATTTGACCGAAAGCAGAACTGGCTCATTCATTTAAATATGAAAATAAAGTCATATATTATCTAAACATTACATGAAGTTCCAAATTTGTTTTTCTCATTCTAAAATACAAACCAAAAGCACATTAAAGATCCTATAACGAAATCAAACTATCTAGGTGTCTTCTTTGGTCTCTACATTAGGATCAACATCAACATATTTATTAGCTCTTGATTGTATTTGAGAAGCATATAATATATAATAAGTAAACTAAACAAGGTTAAACATGTATGTAATATCAGTAAACATTTTTATATAAGTACTATAGAACAAAAGTGGAGAAAGTGATGGTGGTGTCCCATCTGTTAACAGATAATTCTTAAAATATGCTAATATTCCAATATCTATTTAATCATGAATCTCTGTCGATGTCCTCTTATTAATTGTAATTATTTGTGATTGCAAATCTATCACTTTTTTTGAAATGTACACAACCTTTTAATGATCAACCTCCATTGTTCATCGCATTTCTACAACTCTCTGCTCGATTACATCCTCTTGAATTGATGCGAATAGCTTACGTAAGTTTATTTTGCTCCAGGTGTTGACCAATGTCCATGTTGCCCTTTGAGATCATCCAATGGCGCCTCTCCTTTTTTGTCAACACTAAACTATATCTTTTAAATAACTACGCAAGGTTGACCGTCGAGTTCAGCAAGAGACTTTAAGAAAAATAATAAGAATCACATCAAACTAGTATATTCAATAAGAACTGTGTTCAAAAAATACACATTGTCTCTTGTCGAATGATAGCGAAAGACCTCGATCCAGTGGTTGAAAGATTCTTAACAAGGTTTGTATGCATGTCATGATTCTTTTGACACCATTACTTGTTTTTGAGCATATACACCACACGAAATAAACGTTAAACCTAGTTGCATATGTAGAAATTATGACATTTCAACTTTTAGTTATAGACTTACTTCATGTTTTGGTTCTTGCCATATTTGAACCAAGACATTCCACATTTCAATTGGCACATTCTGCGGCCTAGTTGCATCTCCTTTCAATTTCCAAGTCTTCTTTAAATTGTATCGGTACTCCCTAAGAAGCCTAGTTATCGACGATTGATTGCTTCTTTCACTCTTATACCAGTATCGAATCTCTTGATTTCAACTAAAGTATATAGAATAATATTTAATTAACATGTTTGTAATCTGATGAGCAAAAAATCTCCAAGACTCGGGTGAATCAGATATAACTAGGGTCGCTGAGACCCGGATCTCGGAAGATCAATCGATCAACAAGAAAATAAGAGAGCAGACCACCAAAACAAGATAAAAATCAAAGAAAATCAATAGTGGCCCCAGCTATTGGATTAGCCTGGTATAGCGACCAGGGTCAGACTCAGGGAGCACGTGATGGCCATGTGGCCAACGAAGTAGTCAAAAATTAAATAAAAATAAATATTTTTGGTGGGTTTTTACTATTTTTATATTTTTTGGTATTTTTTATTATAAAGAAAATAGGAAAACAAGAAAAGCGACAACTTTCTATAATTATTTAATTACTCTAAAAAAGGTCCAAAAAATCAAACAAAAATGTTTTTATAATTTTTGTTTTTTTACTGTTTTTGGTTAATTTTTTTAAATTTTCTAATTTTTATAGGATTTTATAAAAATGAAACAAGGCAAAAATGCAAGAACACTGTCCAGCCAGGATCCTAAAATCAAAATAAAATATATAATGGTCACAACAGAACCTGGAGGTAATTTTCCTATAAAGTATGAACAAAAAGGAAAAATTAGGGACTGAATTTATTATTTTTGGAGTTTTCAATTATTTATTAGAATTATTCTATGTTTTTTAGTGTTTTTCTATTTTTATATTTTCTATAAATCCAAAAATGAATAAGCTTGGTCAGAAAATCAAACACCTCAAAACAAACACAATCTGTTTTTTTTATAATTTTTGAAAATGTTTTTATATTTTTTTGTGAATTTTAACTCTGAACATTAAGAAAAAAGGATGTTTTTGAATTTTAAAAAATAATAAATGGGCTCCAAAAATTTCCCAAAATTTAGTGAAAATTCTACACAGTGGTAGGAGCCATGTGTCAAATTTTCATTTAAATTGGATGAACTTTTATATTTTATTCAAAACAATCAAGAGCCCACAGTCATAGGGACCTAATCGTAATGAAAGTATCTTTGGAGGGCCTAAAAGTAACAATATAGGAAACCTAGGGGGTCCAGGTGCAAAATGTCCAAGAACTCACACGCCATGCACGTGAACTGGGCACTCAAGGACCCAAATGTAAATTTTTTACGTTCCTGGACCTATTAGCAACAAGTGCTAAAAGTCCAGGAGCTTAAGTGCAAATTACCCAAGAAATTCGGCACATGTGGAATTAAACCACTCACAGGGGTATATATGCAAATAGCTAAAAAGATATTTCCATTCATTAACAAGCAGAAAATACAGCCCACAAAGTGCAATTTCACCAAGAAATCACGTGTCGAAGCACGTGTCCACAACAGGCAGGGGTATAAAAGCAAATAACGTAAACTACTAGGTCCTCTATGCAAATATTCCCAATTAAAATAATCTACGAAAATATCTACAGGACTACTAAATAAAAACAAAAGGGCGAAGGGCCTAAGGGTAAATTACCCTTTATTTAAGCAGAGGGTTGGATGCGCGCCACGTGGTGATCGAACGGCTCTGGACGGTGGTGCTAACCCTTCACTGATCTGACGCTTCAGGTCTCTCCACGTGGCGATCAGATGGTGGATGCTGGTGAAGGACCCCTTAGCTCGATCGGGCGGTCCCTATATGATCTGGAACATGAAGGCGAAACGAACGGTGCTGGATGTTCCCGGAAGAACAGGTGGTCGGCGAACTTCGCCGGCTTGACGTGCACGCGATGGGCCTCCTCGCAGGCTGCTGATGGTCGGAGAAGAATCATCGGAGCCTCCCGCATCTGAAGAGCTCCTTCGTTGACGCCCAAGAGCTCCGAGAAGCCCAGGCGGCAATGGCGGAGCTCAAGCTCCTGTGCGGAACGTGAAGGACCTCAAATGGTCCTCATCTGACCTACAAAGCTACACAAAAGCACTCCTGGGTCGAGGGCAAAATGCCTCGACTCGGTTAGAGGGGATGGGGATGGTCGGTGCGTCGGAATGGAGGAGCTCCGGCGATGCGACGGTGGAGGAGCTCGACTCCCAGTTCCTGTGCGAACTGGGTTGGCTGAAGGGGCGAAGAATGTGCGGAGGAGCAAGGCGAAGGTGATGGTGTCGTCCGATGATCGAAAGGGGGTCGGAGATGGTCGGAATCGACGGTCATCGGCGATGGGTGAAATTGGGGGAAAACGAAAATTAGCTAAAGATAGGGAGATTCAAGCTCACCGGATGGTCGAGGTCGACTGTGCTTGAGCTGCTGAAGCTCTGGGTCCTTACCTCGAGGGCCGTCGATGCCCGGGGCTCGAGCACCACGCAAGGGGCAGCGCACGGCGACGCAAGGTCGCCGGATCGATGGTCTGAGCACTCCCTCCTCGCTGCGAACTACCCTCAGCTCGCTGTCACTCAGGAGAGAGCAATGGAGGTTCTGGGGCGGAGAATGCGGAGCCAAAGATGAGTGAAAGTGCGGGCGGAGCTCAGGCTATATAGTCCTAGGGGTCCGGCTAAATGGGTGTCGGGCGTGAAAATCTGAGCACGGATCCCGATGCTCTCCTCCGGGCGTGGATCAGGGTCGATCAATGACGGATTAGAGCCCGGGGTTAGCGGATTTGGAGCTCGGATCGATGCGCGATAAATGGGAGAAGAAGCGGGTCGGGCACAGATCCGTGGGGTTATGGTGCGGGGGGGGGAGTTGATCGGGGGTCAACATCCCCCGTGGACCAATGGGAAACAACCACGTCAGAAATGATTGGAAATTGAATTAAAAATAGAAAATGGTCGAATTAAGAAAAACTTAAAACATGAAAAATATTTATTTATTTATAAAATATTTTTTTGTGATTTTTATTTAGTTTTTTGAAATAAAAAATAAGTATTTACAATATAGTATTATATACATAGGTATATACAATATATATTTTTGATTTTTTATTTTTTAATTATTTATTTTAATACATTTTTGTTCCAATTTTATATTTTATTTATTTATAGCATAAAATTTGGAATATTTTGGTATTTTTATTTTATTTTTATTAATTATTTACATAGGGTAAATAAATATTTTTATTTATATACATATATGGTATATGTACAATGTTGAGATTGGTTTTTATTTTTATTTTTTTATTTTATTTTGGTTTTTATGATTTTTATTTTATTTATTTACATAATGGAATATAAAATATGTACAATTTTTATGAGATTTAAATTTATTTATTTATAGGGATAAATAAATAGATATGTGGTCTTATGTACATGATGAATATATACAAGGAAGGTTATTTTATTTTCTTTTTAGTTTTTCTTATTTTTATTTTAATTTAATATTTACAAATATTTACATATAAATACAAACCCATTTTATTTTTATTTTTAGAGGAAAATATTTATATTTATATACAGGTATATATACACACATGAGCTTCCTTATCTCTCTCTACTTGGGTTTTTATGCGGTCATGCCCATGTTGAACCCTCCCTTGGGATTAGGTCGCTCAGTATTTATTCTAAATATCTCCCTCTTTTTCTTTTGTCTCTTTATTCTTTTATTTTTGCACAAAAACATGCTAATTATTATATTTTATACAATGCATGCAATTTGCTAATTATTAGTATATATAGATATCTACATGTATTTGCAAAGGTTTTTGTAGCTAAAATATAAGAATAAAGAGTGATGAATGGGTATTCATCTCCCCCCTATACTTAACTTTGCTAGTCCCTTAGCAAACACTTATTTGAAAAAGAAGTGAAAAAGAAAAAGAAAAAGAAAAAGAGGAGAAAATGCATGGATCAAGGCTGATTATTAAACTTGCCTTCATTAAATTGAAATATGGAGCTCGATCAGATCTTTGGATTATTAATGTGCCGGAACCTTATTTGGATTTAAGTTTAAAACTCAACAGCCTCTAAGTTCCACCAATCTATAATCAAGACTCCTCAACAATCCAGATCAGAACAAGTCTACAAACACAAACCCTGAAGACCATGAATCTTTCTTTGTACTGTGAATGTGAAGTATAAGCTCTCCACCTCAGAAGTGGCAACTTGACAACCCTCCCCCAACAAGGTAACTCTATGACCCTAGTCTGGCCACCCTTTCCTCGAGGAGCGGGGTATTCCCTTCTAAGTTCAAGTTCAACCGGCTCAAGAAGAGGGGGAAGAAGAGAATGGACCATGACCAGTGTAGGCATGTATCCTTGGGAGCTCAACCAGTGTAGCTAAGTCTCCCTGCTGCAAGCTACATAAGGTGGAATCCATAAGTCTCAAGCTTTGCTTATTGCACTATATACATACTCCGGTGGGATTATCATTTTCTATCAGACCCACCACTTTTTTGTAGTTATTTTCTTTTTGCATTTTTTTTCAAGTGCATCTGTACAACATATACATGTGCAGCATATATACATAAGGAGTTTTTCCTTTTGAGCTAGTAGACTATCCCTCTTTTGAAGCATTATTGCAACCCACAACTCCTGTCGTTAGACCTCATGGCAACTAGACCAAGTTGAGACGCACTTCCTTCACTAAAAGAAGAAGAGAGGTTCCGCCTAGAAGTACTACCCTCATATGCTACCCCAAGTCAAGGAAGACTGCCTCCTCACCACCTCATCCGTAGAGAGCTCGGTGCAAAGTGCTGGTCCAAGTAAAGCCATTGTCTATATGAGTCATGTGTGTGTTGTTAAGTGCTCTACTTAGGCTCATTGAGATGACATGTGACCATAGCCTAGTGGACTCAAAGAATTAAGTCATCATGGACCTGAAAAGCCTTAACCCTAAGCCCTATAAGGTTCCTCTTATAATTATGTGGATTAAGATCTTAGTCAAGCTCCATTTCCCAATTTAATGCAGGCTAGTTTAAATGTCAACTATAATCCAGGAAAAACTATATACTAGTATATACACAGATGCTATTTACACAATATTTACACAAATGCAAAATTTTTGAAAAATGTTTTGAAATCATGGATGTATTCATGAATGCAAGTTTTGCAAAATATTTACACAAATTTACTCAAGGTTTTTGCAAACTTTTGATTTTCAAAACATTTTGGAAAAATTTTGTACTATATACATAATTTTGATATGCACATATTTACACAAACTTTACACAAAAAGTTTTTGAAAACATTTTTACAAAAATAATTTGTACCATAGCTATGTATGTGCAAATAAAAGAATGATTATTTACAGGAAAAATTTTTAATTTTTATGGATTTTTAGTTTTTAGCCATTTTTATTTATTTACACACTCACACAAAGTACGAGTTATGGCTAAAGTATATATGAAATATATACACACCCCCCTATACTTAGCTCGAACGATGTCCTCAGAGTCAAGAGCGGTGAAGAAGACATAACTCGTGCTTAGTATAGGGAAGTGAAAAGAAAGGCTATATACAAAGACAAATGAATGAATAGAAAATCAAGAGGGTCTCGGCTTTTCCCCCTATACTTAGGATCAACTAATCCTAAGTATAGCAGGCTGTACACAAAGGGAAAACCGAGTGAAGAATGTACAGGTGATGAATCCACATTTCATCATCTTTATTCTATCATTTTGGCATCAAAAACCCTAGCAAATGCCTGTAAATACCCTTAAATAGAGCATCTTAGCATTCTTGCATGTGCACTCAGATAATGTATAAAATACTGTAATTAGGGCCAAAATTATAGAATAAATAAAGAAAAGAAAAAGAATAAAATATTGTAAATATTTTATGACCCAAAACCCCCGAGACCTAGGCATCTTGATGAATAGGTCGACAAGGAATAAAGTAGGGGGAGATAAGGTCCAAAATACAGATGAAAGACCTATATTTTATATTCACTCTTTAGTCATTTTGGGACCTATTTTCGGTTCCACTTCTTATACATCAAATAAAGAAACTTTGTACATGAAAGTTGTAGATAAATTTATAAAGAAAAATACAAAATTGATTTCACAGAAAAATAATGTACAGATAAAAAGTTATGGTCTGAATAAGAATCCAGAATCCCAACTTTCCAGACCCGTATCTCGCAACTGACAACTCCAAATGTAGCAAACTCACCTTTAATTGTATATAGAATAAAATAATCTATCCAATGGTGGTGGTTTCGCATTTGGCGGAGCTACGGTTTGAAAGTTGAGTTTTGGACCCCTATTGTATACCTGTGCTGAATAAAATATTCAATTTATTCTTTATTCAGTATTTATTCATTATTTATTCATTTTTTCTTTTTATAATTATATAAATATTACTTATAACATATATGTGCATTAAAATTAAAATAAAATGCAAAGAGAATACAAAATGAAAATACTTGTATAAATAATACATAGGTATACTGCCTATGCATATACCCATACAAAACACTCTTAGATTTTATTTAATATACAAAAGACTTCAATAAAATAAAATAAAAATATATGTGTGTATATAAAAGTATGCTATAATTTTATAAAATACTAAATAAAAATAATAAAATTAAAATACTCAAAATAAAAATCAAATACTTAAATACATAGGTATTATACCTATATAGGGTTAAAAAGGTAACTTTTAAAAATATAACTCATAAAAATAATTAAAATTCATAATAAAATACTACAGAAAATAACAAATATTTTTTATTTTATAATCATTATTTAATTCGGCCATTTAATATTTTAAAATGAATTAATAAGAGGATTTTCCAGGGTTTTTCCTGGTTGGTCCACGTGGACCAACCAGGAGGGGTCAACAGTTGACCGCGGTCAACTGGACGCCCTACCCCCTGTAGCTCCTGACAACCTCATTTTTAACCCAACTTCACGGATTTCTCGAGGCCAAAGCTTTCACCTTTTTGTGTTGCAACCTTCTGCAACATTATTCCTTGATCTTCCCTCTAGCTCGCCCATGAATAATCTTGGTCTTTGGACCCAAGATTTGCAAGATACTCATTGATCTTTGGACCCCTGTAACTTAGGGTCAAACCAAATTTAATGAGCCCCCCTTCTTTCCTTTTGATTTTGAACACCTTCGGTCCACCCCTCGTGCCTACTCCGAGCTCCAGCGCTTCCTGGAGGTGACAGCTCCACCGCGAAGCTTTGAGCAAAGGCAGCCGAGGTCGGAGGCGCTTCCACCACCTCCCGCAAAGCAGCCGGTTGAGGTACCCTTCTTCCCTCTGGCCCCGGCCATTGAGGGCTCACCCCGCTCATTTCTTTGTGTCATTTTATTCCTGTTTGCCTTAGCTTCGAAAACCCCACAAAAATTTCGAAGTTCAATCGATCCAATCGTCGAATCAAGCACCTTGGCCGGAGCGCACCTCCGGCCGTGCATCTCCATCTCGATCCGAGCATCCCCGAGTGCATCCAAGGGTCCAGGCAGTTTGCCCTGGACCCGTTGACCATTCTTGCAGGTCAAAGCACAAGCGAAGACACCTGGAGGCGAGTTTTAGAGCTCGCCGGAGCAGACGCAGCCTACCAGCTCCGCCCGCTGCCCGAGAGCACCACGGCCACCGCCGTGGCCTTTTGACGCCGCCAGGAGATAGAGGAGGATCAGAGGAGACTCCAGCCCGAGTTTTGAGTCCAGAAGCCATCGGAGTCGGCCGGAGGAGCTCGAGGGACCTCGCCCAGCCGGAGCTCCGCCGTGCTCTTCCAGCCGTCTTCGCCACCGTCCGATCAGGGCACCTCCTCCAGATCAATCAGCAACCGTTGGATCCCGCTATGCCTCGACCGTGGATCTTCCCCCGGAGATCTAATCTCAGCCGCGGGTCCACGAACCGTCATCGGCCATCCCCGTGCCGCCACGTGGATAAGTGGCACGCTCCCCGCCGCTGGATCGCGCTCAGCTGCCAGCCGTTGGATTCGCGCCACGTGTCGTCTGCGGACCGCCCCAGCGAGGGTATTTTGCATCTACACCCTCGCGCCTTTTGTATTTATTATTTAGTATTCAAACTTTCGTCTGTAGTGTAAAAACTTTGGTTTATTTGCACGAACACCCCCGTAGTTTCTATATTCACATCTAGGTCCCCCGCCACGTCACCTTACGTGACATGTTCACGTGAGGTGTGGGCATTTTGCAGAGGGACCCTCGGTCGTTTGTATATTTTATTTTAGTACCAAAACTGTGACGTCAAGTGTTATATGTTTGGATATTTTGCATCTAGGCCCCCAGGGTTTTGAGATATTACATTTCAGTCCTCGCCAGGCGCGTGCAAGTCACGCGCCCTGGTGGGAAAATTTCTAAGAGACCCAGGCGGTTCTTGTAATTAGTTTTTGGAGCTATAAATTGAATATTCAGTGTATATTTTTGTGGAAATTGCATGTACGCCCTTGGATGTTTGAGAAATTGCATAAATACCCCTGCCAGGCCTGTGTTTTGATTGGATGCTTGTTGTATTCATTTAACCTATCATTTTAAATCCAAAAATTCCACAAAAATAGGGTTAAGCTCCTGTGCACTTATTCTTCCACGCCATCAATTTAGTTTTTGATTTTATTTGATTTTCTTATTTATTAAACATCAAAAACATGCTTTTTGTGCACTGTCTAGCTTAGAAAATGCCAAAAAAATATTAAAACACCACCAAAAATCCCAAAAAAATTACCTAGCGTCTATTTTATCATAATTTAGTGTCAGTCCAAAAATCATTAAAAATCTCAAAAGAAAAACACTAAAAATTCAAAAACACTCTAAAACTATAAAAAAATATATAAAATCAAAGAAAACTCTAAAAAATACAAACTCAGGTTCTGTTTGATCCTCATTTTGCTCTTTTTTATTTGAAAATTAGTGTGAAAAATTTTAATTACTGGTTGCTATTTTTAAATTCTCATTTTATTCACAGCCAGCCCTTGTTTCACTGTTTTGAGTTATTTCAGTAATTAAAAATATCAAAAACACCTTGAAAAATCTCCAAAAATCACAAAAACAGTAAAAAATTCTAAAAATATCAAAAACATTTGAGTTCTGAATTTTTGGTTATTTTCCCACATTTTTATAAATATTTACCTTGTCTTTTATTACCTTGCCTTCAAATTCCAATATTGAAAAAGAAAAAGAAATATAAAATATAAAATTATAAAAATCTGAAAATCAAAAATCAAAATACAAAATTAAAAATTAAATTACAAATAAAAAATTTAAAAATTAAAAACCCACAAAAATTGTATTTGCTTGCCTGCTTAGTGTAGACGCATCGCACACATTCACTTGCACAATTTTCTTGAACTACCCTGTTTGCTCCCTGTGTTCGAACTCTCTGCATACTTGTCACTATACCCCATTTGTGCAGAGTTAAAAATAAATTTTAACTCCACATTAGTTCTAATTTATTGATCTTTAGTGTGGGTTAATTGTTGACTTTAATCGAGATTTGCGTGGTTAACGCTTCGACTGAGTTCACGCTTTGTGTTGAACTTAAGACCACCTAATTTTCGGTTTAATCAACAGGGTCTATCCCCCTATACTTAGGGTAAAATGTCCCTAAGTATAGGCAGCAAAAACGGGGGTAGAGAATGAATCAAAAGAATACCCGAGAGTCTGACATTCCCCCTATACTTAGGGCAAAGTACACCATAAGTATTGCATAATCAAACGGGATGTGGACTAAAGAATGGAATGATGTGGACATCTGGATCTATATAAGTCAGGAGAACAATGATAATCAGGCATGAGATGCAATAGATGTGAGTCAAGAGACCACATCTCACGCAAAATGAATAGGGGCAACATCAACGACCTGCTGCTCATGATCTAGAAATGGCTTGAGCCGTTGGCCGTTCACTCGAAAGGTACTCTCAGAAGACAACTCAGATATATCGATACTCCCATTGTCATGTACCCTTCTCACAAGATCAGGTCCCTTCCATTTGCTCTTTAGCTTCCCTAGAAATAGATGAAGCCTAGCATCAAACAGCCATACTCTCTGTCAAGGCTCAAAATGCTTTTGGCTGATATGAGAATCATGCCACTCATTCACTCTCTCCTTGTACTGTAGGCTGTTTGAGAAGGCGGTATCACGAAGCTCCTCCAGGGCTGCTAACTCTGCCCTCCTATGGTCTCCTACACTATCTGGATCCAAAAGAATATCTGTAACTGCCCGAAGTGACCTGTGTCTCAGCTTAACAGGTAAATGGCACGGCTTGCCATACACGAGGCAAAAGGGAGATGTGCCCAAAGGTGTCTTGAAAGACGTCCTATATGCCCACAAGATTGAGTCCAAAAGTTGTGATCAATCCTTTCGATCAGGGCGGATGACTTTCTGCAAAATAGTCTTGATCTCCCTGTTCGACACCTCGGTTAGACCATTCGTCTGTGGATGGTATGGAGTGGCAACTCGATGGTCTATGCCGAACTCGCTAGCAAGGGCCTTCACCTGGTCGTTGATGAAATGAGACCCCCCGTCAGAAATCAACACTTGAGGTACCCCGATACGTGTAATGATGTGCTTCCTCAAAAATCTGCAAACTGTCCTGGCATCTGCGGTTCGGACGGGGATGGCTTCAACCCAACGACTCACATAATCAATGACCAACAGAATGTACCCAAATCCCTGACTCCTAGGGAATGGACCCATGAAATCGATGCCCCATGCGTCAAAAACCTCACAGAAATGAATGGGCTGCATCGGCATCATATCACGCTGTCCTCAAGTGCCCATCCTCTGACAGTCAGTACACCTCTTCACGAACTCATCAGAGTCCTTGAAGAGGGTAGGCCACCATAGGTCGGATTGGAACACTTTTTGTGCCGTTCTCCTCCTAGAGTGATGTCCTCCTGCCTCAAGCTTGTGGCAGTAAGTGAGTACGATGTGGTGCTCCTCCTGAGGAATGCACCTACGCCAGACGCTATCCCCACCTTAATGGTAAAGGATGGGATCCTCCCAGTGGTAGGACTTGGCCTTCGTGAGGAAGGTCTCAAGCCTCTGCCTGGGCCAATCTTGTTGAACTTTCTTAGCAACAAGAAAGTTCACAATATCGACATACCACGGGAGAGAGGCGATAGCAAGGATCGCCTCATCTGGGAAGGTCTCACAAATAGGGTCAATCTGCTCAGAATCCTCAAGATGCTCTAGTCGGGAGAGATGATCCACCACCACATTCTTGACTCCAGGCTTATCCTTAATCTTTATGTCAAACTCCTGGAGTAGAAGGATCCATCTAGTCAGTCTGGCCTTGGCATCCTTCTTTGCCATGAGGTACCTGATGGCGGTATGATCTGTGTACAGGGTCACTCTAGATCCAATAATGTACGATCTGAACTTATCTAGGGCGAAGACTACAGTTAGCATCTCCTTCTTTGTGACTGTGTAGTTCCGCTGTGCGGAATCCAATGTGCGGCTAGCGTAGTGGATAGCAAATGGAACTCCATCCCTCCTCTATCCTAGCACCGCCCCCACGGCAAAATCGGAGGCATCCATCATGATATCGAATGGGAGAGACCAATCAGGTGGCTGGAGAACAGGAACCTCAACAACACATCGCTTGAGAATCTCAAACAACGAAAGACACTTGTCATCAACAAGGAACTCGGTGTCTTTCATCAGCAGGTCGGTCAACAGCCGGGCAATCCTACTAAAATCATGAATGAATCACCGGTAGAAACCGACGTGCCCCAAGAAACACCGTAACTATCGCAAATTGGACAGCGGTGCGAGTTTTCTAATGACATCTATCTTGGCCGGATTAACCTCCATGCCCCTGTTGGAGATGATATGGCCAAGCACCGTCCCCTGAGTCACCATGAAGTGACTCTTCTCCCAAGATAGCACGAGGTGGACCTCTATACGTCGCTGAAGCACTCGGTCTAGGCAGTCAAGACAGGAGTCGAATCCGTCGCCGTAAACTGAGAAATCATCCATGAAGACCTCCAAGCACTCCCCTACCATGTCCGAAAAGATCGACAGCATGCATCTCTGAAAAGTCGCAGGGGCATTGCATAGCCCAAATGGCATGAGTCGGAAGGCGTATGTGCCGAAGGGACAGGTAAAGGTGGTCTTGTCCTGGTCCTCGGGAGCGATGGCCACCTGGTTGTAGCCCGAGTACCCATCCAGAAAACAATAGTGGCTCTTCCCTGCCAGTCTCTCAATGATCTGATCTATAAAGGGTAGGGGGAAATGATCCTTCTTGGTGGCCTGGTTGAGTCTTCTGTAATCAACGCAGACCCACCAAGAAGTGGGTACCCGTGTAGCAATCTCCTCTCCAGACTCGCTGACTACTGTAGTGATTCCCGTCTTCTTGGGCACCACATGCAAAGGGCTGACCCACTTGGAGTCGAAGATGGGGTAGATAAAATTGGTGCTCCACCATTTCGATATCTCCTTCATGACAACCTCTCTCAGATTTGGGTTCAGCCGCCACTGGAACTCACGCAACGGCTTCGCCTCATCCTAGAGATAGATATGGTGGGAGCACATGGCCGGACTTATCTCCTGGAGATATGCTATGCTCCATCCTATCGCCTTGAGGTTCTTTTCAAGAACCCCATCAGACGGGATTCCTGCTCTCCAGTCAAATCGGCGGAGGTAATGATTGGGTACATCTCATGCTCACCCGCAAGGAACCTATACTTCAGCGATGCAGGAAGTGGCTTCAACTCTGGACAACTGGGTGCTGGTGGATCTGGCCTCTGAAAACTCTGCATGAACGCTGCCAAATTTGCATGGGAGAACTGAAACTCTCTATAACAATCTGAAACTGGAGAAGGCTGCCCTGATGGACTGTCTCTGCTCTGCTCGGCATCTACCTCCTCCCCAGCTACAGGCTCAGGTGAAGTCAGATCTGGTATGTAATCATCAAACTCAGCCCAGTCAAAATCTGACTCCGAGGGATCTATATCATCCAAGTTGGCATCAATACCACCATCATCACAAAACAAATCGCGGTCGAGAACCGACTTTGCTGCCTCAAAAGTATCCTGGACCAGGAATGTGCTCTCCAAGCTCTCCTCTGCTGTCATCTTTGCATCAGCGGACTCTGAAGGTGAGAGGATGGCCTGTGCTGCTGGGTCTGCCCAAACTGCCTCATCGTCTGTGATCACAAATTCACAGTCCTGGTGGATGTCTGGCCCGACATCTGTCAGCTGCTCTGTATCGGAAGTAGTTTCTGAGCTTGCTCTGTCTCTGGCTCTACTGTCCTCGACCGTCTCTATTTGTACACTTTCGCCCTTGACGCGAAAGTAAACCTTCCCGCTATGGCCAAGAACGGTCGACCGAGAATGATGGGGGTATCGGTCACTGACTCAGGGATCTCCATGTCCAACACTACGATGTCCACGGGGAACTGCAGGCCCTGAATCGTGATGACAACATCCCTCAGCAACCCCTTCGGCCTCTTGACAGATCGATCAGCAAACTGAAGGACTGTCCTGCTCTGTCGAAGAGTGCCCAACTCGAAGCGGTCGAGAAGGGCTGCCAGAAGTAGGTTGATCGACGATCCACTGTCTAATAAAGTACGATCGAACATCTGCTCTCTGATGTGGCATCTGACATAAGGGGCTCCTGAGTCTGACCTCTCTGCCGGCAGACGGTTCTGGATCGCGTAACAAGTAGCTCTAGTCAGCACATGAATCTCTGAGTGGTGGTTCCTCCTCTTCCTCCTGACTGTAGTCCTGTCTCTGAGCGAAAGCTGGAGTAGAGGGATGTACTGCAAAGCCTCCTGAAGAGTCAGCTGTATGTGAAAACGGTCTATCATCTGCTGGCTGAACTCTTCCTGCTACCTCTTTTTTGGATTTGCATTTTTCTTCCCCTTCCCCATATGAAGGGCTCTAGGGAAGGGGATCATAGGGTCCTTCTCAGATGAAGGACTAAGAACGGGTTTGAGCTGCTCGACGCAGGATCCACACATACATCAAGCACCACAGTGGGACCAGAAGAAAACAAACCCTTTCCTTTATTGCTAGCAATGTTCTGAGATACAGGTGCAGAAGAAAAAACTACAAGACTCTCAGAAGACATGGTGGCATCAGCACCACCCTCGGCTGGAAGACTCGCGGCCTTAGTACCGCGCTCTGGCTCGACAACATGGGTGGCCTCAGTACCACCTCCTCCAACTGGTGAAACGGTGGCCTCAGCACTGCCGGTGGGATAAGCATCCATGGTGGCATCAGTACCATCGTCATCATCTCTAGCGGCCTCAGTACCGCTCTCCTCCTCCTCTTCGGGCGCTCTGGATGTATCCTCGGGGTGTCGCTCAGACTAGGCACCGCCTGTTGGCATCCTACCGCTCCTAAGTGTGATAAAATCAGTATCAAACAAATATGCAGACATATCTCCAAATGCATCACTAGGAGTGGCATACTCAGTACAAACTACCTGCTCAGACTTCCTCTTGAGGTTGTTGGGATTTGGCTCGATCTGGGCAGGGATGGCTGTCTTCCTTCTCACAATGTCCTGCATCTCCTGGTGAAACTCATCCATCTCCCGTCGAAATGTAGCCTGCTGATCTGTGAGGAGGCAGGCTATGTCATCCAAGGTGGGGGTCTCATAGGGTGGCACATGAGATCCCGACGGGTAGCCTATCTAGTAGTGAGGCTGCTGGAGCTGGTGCTGTGGCTGAGAGGGGTGAGACTGTGGATGATATTGCGGCTGAGGCTGATCACGCCTCCAAGAATGTCCCTGCTAATAGGGACGAGGACCATACTGTGGTGACTGCTGTGGTTGCTGTTATGGGTACACTGGGGGCTGATGCTGCTGGTGATCCCTCTGATGGTTGTACTGGCCACCCTGTCCTGACGGCTGCGGCTGGGAGTTGGAACCTCCGGTCCCCCAACGGAATCCGGGATGGTCTCGTCGGATACCAGGCTGGGGGCGGTCATACCAAATCCCGTTGACATCCATCAATGGCTCTGATCGTACTAGGGTGGCGGGAGCACTACCAGAGGCTGATCCGGCTGGTATACCACCATCTGTGTGTCCGTAGATGGTGGTGCCTGGTAGGTGAGCTGCAGCTGCTGGTACGGCTCCGCTTGTACAAGATGGACCTGTCTAGGCTGCTGGTGGGAGCTGGAGCGCTGGGACGAGTTGCTACTGCTATTTGGATCGCCTCGTGCCTGAAGACGAGGCTGTGAAGCCGTTTGTGCCTCCTGGAGACACATGAGCTGTGTCTTTAGGTCACTCAGAGTCTGTGCCATCTGCTCCATCTACTTGATGCCCTGACACTGCTTCTTCTCAATAATCTTCATCAGGTCCAGCTTCTCACTGATAATCCCCATGTCTGCGGCTGAACTCTCGGCATGTGCTGCTGCTGCTGACGAACTGGATGGACCGGCATTGACCCGTGCCATCCTCTGGTACTGCACGGTCTGTGGCTGCTGGCGTCCCTGTGTGTACATTCGGGTCTGGGACATCACCATGTAGTTCTCTGCCATCTCCTCGTAGATGGCCCAGACCTGATCGTGATCCTTGGAGAAATAGGACCCGCCACAAGAAGCATTCACCAAGCCCTGAGGCTCTGGTGTCAGCCCGCTGAAAAAGCTCTGAATAAGGTTCGGCTTGGAAATGTCGTGGTGCGGGCATCTGTCAATCAGCTCTCTGAACCTCTCCCATGCCTCGTGGAACTGCTCGTTGGGGAGCATGGAGAAGTTGCTGATCAGGGCTCTAGCGGCATTCGTCCGCCCGAGTGGGTAGTACTTGTGCAAGTACTCGGTGCGGAGCTGCTCCCACGTATAGATAAACTTCCCCAAGTGCTTCAGCCAGGTGGCTGCTCTGTCTGCTAAGGAGAAGGGGAAGGCAATCATCCGTATGGTATCCTGGTCCACCTGATGGTCGTGGACTATGCTGCAGAAAATCAGAAATGTGTACCTGACTCCAGCAGTCTACATGCAAAATGATCCGCGCAGAATTGAAAGACAGAAAATAAACTACCTAAATGGTACAGGCGGAAAACCGAGTCCCTAAACAGCAATTTCTACTCGAAAGAACAACAAGTCAACCACCAGCCTCCGATCCAAAAAGTTCAGTCTCGGTCCACCCCTCCTCCTCCCGACAAATCGGGTTCAGGAGCAGCGCTTGGCAGGGCGGGCTGCGGTACGTAGGCTCGAAGGAAGTGAGTTAACTATTTTTATTAATCTTTTTATTGTAGGTCCAATTATTGATCTATAGGTAGGCAGATATATTAGGGTGTTTGGATCCTACTAGTTACGTCACAATCAAGTAGAAAGTCCTACGGCTAGGGGCACGAAAATCTGCGAGAAACCGGAAAAGGCAGTAAAGAAAACAAAACCGCGAAGAAAACCGCGAAGAAAACTAAGGGGTCCCCCGAGCACACCGGTGCTCGGCGAAACAGACCCGAGAGTGTCTAAGTCCAAGAGAGTCCTGTCCTTGTATTATTACAATAATTCAAATGTTCAGAAATGAAGTATAAACTAAACTAAACTAAACTACGCTCCCGCGCACTCCTGCCTCCTCGCGCTCTCCTGCGGCTCCGTGCAGAAGGGAGTCGCCTCCAATCACCACGGTTGCGTCGACTCCTCGAAAGTAGCCGCCTCGGTCCTCGGGCCCTCGCAAGAAAACAGAAGAGTGTGTCAATCCACAATAAAACAAAGCAGATAAAGCAAATGAAATAAATAGGGATATATTTGCAAAAATAAAAATAAAATAAACAAGCAAAAGCAAACAAAAACAAAAATAAAATAAAATAAAATAAAAATAACAGAAAAATAAAAAGCTGCGAAAAGCCACGGACTCAGAAAGAGCCGCGGAAAGCCGTGAAAAAGAAAACAGAATAAAAATAAAAAGAAGACTACTAAGCCGTGCTCCCCAGCAACGGCTCCATTCTGATGAGCGAAAAATCTCCAAGACTCGGGTGAATCAGATAGAACTAGGGTCGTTGCGACCCGGATCTCGGAAGATCAATTGATCAACAAGAAAATAAGAGAGCAGACCACCCAAACAAGATAAAAAACAAAGAAAATCAATAGTGGCCCTGGCTATTGGATTAGCCTAGTATAGCGACCAGGGTCGGACTCAGGGAGCACGTGATGGCCTTACGGCTACGAAGTAGTCAAAAATCAAATAAAAATAAAAACAAATATTTTTGGTGGGTTTTTAATATTTTTATATTTTTTGGTATTTTTAATTGTAAAGAAAATAGGAAAACAAGAAAATCGAGCAACTTTCTACAATTATTTAATTACTCTAAAAAGGTCCAAAAAATCAAACAAAAATGTTTTTATAATTTTTTTTATTTTTTGCTGTTTTTGGTTAATATTTGGTAATTTTCTGATTTTTATAGGATTTTATAAAAATGAAACAAGGCAAAAATGCAAGAACACTATCCAGCCAGGCTCCTAAAACCAAAATAAAATATATAATGGTCTCAACAGAGCCTGAAGGTAATTTTTCTGTAAAGTATGAACAAAAAGGATAAACTAGGGACTGAATTTATTATTTTTGGAGTTTCAATTATTTATTAGAATTATTCTATGTTTTTCAGTGTTTTTCTATTTTTATATTTTTTATAAGTCCAAAAATGACCAAGCTTGGTCAGAAAATCAAAACCACAAAACAAACACAATCTGATTTTTTTTTAAATTTTTGAAAATGTTTTTATATTTTTTGTGAATTTTAACTCTGAACAGTAAGAAAAAAGGATGTTTTTGAATTTTAAAAAATAATAAATGGGCTCCAAAAATTTCCCAAAATTTAGTGAAAATTCTACACAATGGCAGGATACAGTGTCAAATTTTCACTTAAATTGGATGAACTTTGATATTTTATTCAAAACAATCAAGAGCCCACAGTCAAAGGGACCTGATCGTAATGAATGTATCTTTGGAGGGCCTAAAAGTAACAATATAGGAAACCCAGGGGGTCCAGGTGCAAAATGTCCAAGAACTCACGCACCACGCACGTGAACTGGGCACTTAGGGACCCAAATGTAAATATTTTAAGTTCATAGACCTATTAGCAACAGGTGCTAAAAGTCCAGGAGCTTAAGTGCAAATTACCCAAGAAATTCGACACATATGGAATTAAACCACTCACAGGGGTATATATGCAAATAGCTAAAAAGATATTTCCATTTTTTAACAAGCAGAAAATACAGCCCACAAAGTGCAATTTCACCAAGAAATCACGTATCGAAGCACGTGTCCACAATAGGCAGGGGTATAAAAGCAAATTACGTAAACTACCAGGTCCTCTATGCAAATATTCCCAACTAAAATAGACTACGAAAATATTTACAAGACTATTAAATAAAAACAAAAAGGCAAAGGGCCTAAGGGAAAATTTCCCTCTATTTAAGCGGAGGGTTGGATGCGCGCCACGTGGTGATCGAACGGCTCTGGATGGTGGCGCTAACCCTTCACTGATCTTACGCTTCAGGTCTCTCCACGTGGCGATCGGACGGTGGATGCTGGTGAAGGACCCCTTAGCTCGATCGGACGGTCCGTATATGATCTACAATGTGAAGGCAGAACAGACGGTGCTGGAGGTTCCCGGAAGAACAGGTGGCCAACGAACTTCGCCGGCCCGATGTGCGCGCAATGGGCCTCCTCGCAGGGAGCTAATGGTCGGAGAAGAATCGTCGGAGCCTCCCGCGTCTGAAGAGCTCCTCCGATGACGCCCAGGAGCTCCGAGAAGGCCAGGCGGCGACGACAGAGCTCAAGCTCCTGTGCAGAACGTGAAGGACCTCATATGGTCCTCCTCTGACCTGCAAAGCTACACAAAAGAACTCCTGGGTCGAGGGCAAAATGCCTCGACCTGGTTAGAGGGGATGGGGATGGTCGGTGCGTCGGAATGGAGGAGCTCCAGCGATGCAATGGCGGAGGAGCTCGACTCCCAGTTCCTGTACGAACTGGATTGGATGAAGGGGCGAAGAATGTGCGGAGGAGTGAGACGAAGGTGATGGTGTCGTCCGATGATCGAAAGGGGGTCGGAGATGGTCGGAATCGACGGTCTCGGCGATGGGTGAAATTGGGGGTAAACGAAAATTAGCTAAAGATAGGGAGATTCAAGCTCACCGGATGGTCGAGGTCGACTGTGCTTGAGCTGCCGAAGCTCTGGGTCCTTGCCTCGAGGGCCGTCGATGCCCGTGGCTCGAGTACCACGCAGGGGGCGGCGCACGACGGCACAAGGTCGCCGGATCGATGGTCTGAGCACTCCCTCCTCGCTGCGACACTACCCTCAACTTGCTGTCACTCAGGCGAGAGCAATGGAGGTCATGGGGTGGAGAATGCGGAGCCAAAGATGAGTGAAAGTGCGGGCGAAGCTCATGCTATATAGTCCTAGGGGTCCGGCTAACTGGGCGTCGGGCGTGAAAATCGGAGCACGGATCCCGATGCTCTCCTCCGGGCGTGGATCAGGGTCGATCAATGACAGATTAGAGCCCGGGGTTAGCGGATTTGGAGCTCGGATCGATGCGCGATAAATGGGAGAAGAAGCGGGTCAGGCGTAGATCCGCGGGGCTGTGGTTCAGTGGGGGAGTTGACCGGGGGGTCAACATCCCCTGTGTACCAAAGGGAAACGGCCATGTCAGAAATGATTGGAAATTGAATTAAAAATAGAAAATGGCCGAATTAAGAAAAACTTAAAACATGAAAAATATTTATTTATTTATAAACAATTTTTTTGTGATTTTTAATTATTTTTTGAAATAAAAAATAAGTATTTACAATATAGTATTATATACATAGGTATATATAATATATATTTTTTATTTTTCATTTTTTAAATATTTATTTTTATACATTTTTATTCCAATTTTATATTTTATTTATTTATAGCATAAAATCTGGAATATTTTGGTATTTTTATTTTATTTTTATTTATTATTTACATAGGGTAAATAAATATTTTTATTTATATACATATATAGTATATGTACAATGTTGAGATTGGTTTTTATATTTATTTCTGTTTATTTTATTTTGGTTTTTATGATTTTTATTTTATTTATTTACATAATGGAATATAAAATATGTACAATTTTTATGGGATTTTAATTTATTTATTTATAGGGATAAATAAATAGATATGTGGTCTTATGTACATGATGAATATATATAAGGAAGGTTATTTTCTTTTCTTTTTAGTTTTTCTTATTTTTATTTTAATTTAATATTTACAAATATTTACATATAAATACAAACCCATTTTATTTTTATTTTTAGAGGAAAATATTTATATTTATATACAGGTATATACACACACATGAGCTTCCTTATCTCTCTCTACTTGGGTTTTTATGCGGTTAGGCCCATGCTGAGCCCTCCCTTGGGATTAGGTCGCTCAATATTTATTCTAAATATCTCCCTCTTTTTCTTTTGTCTCTTTATTCTTTTATTTTTGCACAAAAACATGCTAATTATTATATTTTATACAATGCATGCAATTTGCTAGTTATTAGTATTTACAGATATCTACATGTATTTGCAAAGGTTTTTGTAGCTAAAATACAAGAATAAAGAGTGATGAATGGGTATTCATCATAATCCCAAAGATTATGAGTAACACAAGGAAAATATCACATCTTGATTCGATCATAGGCACTAATGAACGGCCAGGCGACTCCGGTTAAGTAAACAAATAAAAAAGGGTTGTTGAGACCCAAATCACCAAGCTAAGTCAATCAAAAAGAATAAAACCGCTCAATCAAATCAAACAAAGAAGCACAAATGTAAACAGTTTTGCTATTTATTTTACCTGGTATAGCAACCAGAGTTGAACTCAAGGAGCATGAGTAAACCTACAAAGTAGTCAAATCTCAGAAATGGTAAACATATTGTTGGTGGTTTTTAATTTTGTAATTTTTTATTTTAATAAAGAAGCAAAATCAACAATCAAGAGAATAAAGTAACACATAAGTCTTTTTGAATTTTTCTTTATTGCTAAAAATGCTCAGAAAATTCAGATAAAATTATTTTTGGGTTTTTAGGGTTTTGTAATAATTTTGGTAATGTTCTGGGTTTTTGCAAATGTTTTTATAATTTTTAAAAATGAAATAGTGAATAAAACTACAAACAGCAGACAAACAGGACTAAATTGCAAATTTAAAATACTTAAAATGCCCTAAAATTCAAGGGACCAATTTTATGACAAATTAGATATAAAAACCTACAAATATGAACTGAAATAAGATTTTTTTTTATTTTTCTTGAATTTTATACAATTTTATAAATTTTTAGGTCTTTTGTAATTTTTGGGGGTTTTATAAGGGGTTTTTAAGAATAATGCTGCTGAAGATAAAAACACATCAAAATACAGCAACATAAATTTTTGTAGAATTTTTCAGGCAATTTTCGATTTTTTATGGATTTTCAAAAATAGACATGTCACATTTTATGGGTTTTTTATTTTTCAAAAATAATAAATGTGATGAAGTGAATCCACAAAAATTACCATAAATACTACATGTCAACAAGAGTGAACAATAAATTTTAGGGAAGTTTTGGGATTAATTTGATATTTATTAAATCAAACAAGAGATAGGCATTTTATAGGGTCCTACATGTAATTAAAATAAAGTATCAGGACAAACAATAACACGAATGGAAAGTGTAGGGCCTAAGTTACAAAAAGTCCAAGCAAACACGCACGCATCACGTGAACCAGTCTCATAGGGGTATAAATAAAAATACTATAAATAAATATTCATTCCATAACAACAACAAAGTTCAGGAAATGAAATACAAATAACCCAAATACCACGTGTAGACGCACGCAAGTTCGAATAGGGAGACTAAAGTGCAAATCTCAGAAAATATGAGGTCCAAACTATAAAATGTCTATACTACAACTTTTATTTACTAAACTAATTAGCAAAACATAAACGTGCGAGGGTATACACTTCGCAAGACACATGGTGCATGCTCGGAGGGGACTTTGGCGTACGACCTTGGTCCCCTGGGTAGCACAGATTTGACGGACATGGAATGTCAGCTACGTGCGTGTCAGAAGCACCAGTGGGTCAGATCCAACGATCGAACGACTGCTTCCATAGGCGGTTGATATTGAATCTGGCAAGTGAGGGTTGATCCAATGGTGGGGAGGAGGACTGCAAGAACTCCTACAGGACGAACTTCGATCGAGCATGGGTCATGATCCACCACCCCGATGGAAGATCCGGAAGGTCTGGCAATGTCGTGCGAGCCAGTGGAGGGGTCCGATGAAGATGGTGAAGGTCGGATGAATGTGGCGGTAAGGGGGACCTGGAGTAGCTCCGCTTGAGCCGTCGATGGGCCAAATGGGGTCTCCTACGCAAACCAGTACCTGTAAAGGGAAAGCTGCATGGAGGCGAAGCCCCGACAATGTTTATTAGGAACAAAACAGGGGAAGCGAATGGGAGCAGATATTTGGGATTCCTCCTAATTTCACCCAGATGGATGAGTGTTAGGATGAATAGACTGCGCGGGAAGATGAGGCGTGCATTGAGAAGTCGATCAGTGCGGATAAGGTTGGGTGGTGGAGCTCCAATAGATGGTCGGAGCTCAAATGCGAGCGGCGGAGTGAGATAGGAATATTCGAATTAATGGTGAACTGCGAAGGATGAAGTGGATATCTGAAGACTGAAACACATTCCTAAACTTCATGCCAAGGTGGTCGTCGGGGTGATGGCATCGATCTGTTGCGGCAGGCGAGAGAGGTTGCACGTGGCGGAGGACTACGACCACGTCGAGCTACAAGCCTCCAAGCAACTCCCTAAGGGTCCTAAGCGGTGCCTTGAGTAGCTATCACTTCACTGAAGGTGGCTAGGGAAAGAATGGAGCGTGAGGGATGAGTTGTGATGCTAGGAGGCAGAAGAAAAGGTTTTATAGGCAGCTTGGGGGGTCCAGAAAGATCGGCATGTGGCACGAAACCCTAAGGAGATTAGGATCATCCAAGGGACTCGTGAGAATATCGGATATAAGAGGAATCTCGGGTCTGGATCTCGAGGAAAGAGGAGCTCGGAATCGGGGAAGAAAAATTGGAGAAGAAGCCCCGGCGAAAAGGCTTCGACCCAACCCGAGCTAGGAGGGGGCACTGACTGGAGTCAACAAACCCTCCTAGACCAATCGGAAAATTTGACTGTACAGAATACTTGAAAACTCAATAAAAATAACAAATGAATTTAAAATAAAAAGTGTATAAAATAAAAAATGTTTGTTTTTTCCAAGGTATTTTTATATGATTTTAAATTATTTTTATGAAAAATAAATTAATGTATATTAACTATATAGTGTTATGTGTATTTTTATTATTTTATTTTTACATGAATACACTTATTTTATATTTTATTTATTTACAACATATTTTTAGGAGTGTAAATTAATTTTTATTTTATTTTTATAAATTAATAAGGGTATATAATAAATAGAGGGTGTAATACAATGAAGGGAGAATTTTAATTTTAATTTTCTTTATTTTTTCCGATTTGTATTCTATTTTATTTTATTTCTAGAAATATGTACAAGGGTCACTGAATAATAATCGAATTTTAATTTGTCCAAAAATAAATATGTACAAATATAAGTAGTATACACAATCACAAAGTGAACCCTATCTCTCTCTCTACTTATTATATTGTGCAATCAGGTCAAGGCTTGACCTTCTCTTGGGATTTGGGTCACTTTATATTTATTCTAAATACATCATTCTTTTTCTTTTCCTTTATTCTTTTATTTTTTCCCAAAATGCATACTAAATATGCAATATTAACTCATGCATGCTGATTGCTAAATTATTGTATTTACAAGAATTTACATGATGCTTTGCCAAGAAAAAAGAGCTAAAATAAAATAATAAAGAGTGATAATCATGGATTCATCACCCCATATACTTTACCTTTGCTAGTCCCTTAGCAAACACTTACTTGAAAAAAAGTGAAAATAGAACGGAAAAGAATCAAGGTTGATTATTAAACTTATCTTCATTAATTTGAAGTATGGAGCTTAGTCAGACCTTTGGATAATTAGTTTGTCGGAGCCTTATTGGGAAATAGGTTTAAGACTCAACAACCTCTAAGTTCCACCATTCTATGGTCAAGACTCCTTAATAAACCAGGTCAGAACAAGTCTACATATGCAAACTCTAATGACTATGCATCTTTCCTTGTACTGTGTAAGTGATAGATATCTCCCCACCTTAGAAATGATAAAGCAACAACCTCCCTCAACAAGGTAACTCTAATTCCCCAGTCTACCAGCTCTTTCCTTGAGGAGCAGGGTATTCCCTTCTATGTTCAAGTTCAACCAGCTCAAGAAGAGGGGTAATAAGAGAGTGGACCATGACCAGTGTAGCCACGTATCCCTGGGAGCGTAACCAGTGTAGCTAAGTCTCCTGCTGCAAGCTTCATGAGATGAGAAAGTGAAATACATAAGCTTCGCTTTATTCACCATATACACTCCGGCAGAAATTTTATTTTCAATCAGGCCTGTCCACTTTTTTTTGAGTTTTTCATATTTTGCACATTTTTTTGATGTGCATATGTACAACATATCTACATGGTGCAGCATATACAAAAAGAGTTTTTCTTCTTGAGCCAATAGACTATCCCTCTTTTGAAGCATTATTGCAACCCACAACTCCTGTCTTTAGACCTCAATGCTGCTAGACCAAGTTGAGATGCACATCCCTCCCTAAAGGAAAATGAGAGGTTCCTTCTAGAATTACTACCCTTGTATGATATGCCAAGCCAAAGAATTCTGCCTCCTCATCAGCTCATCCGTGTTGAGCTACGTGTAAGGTGTAGGTTCAAGTCAAGCCATTGTCTTTGAGAGTCATTCGTGCATTGTTAAGTGTTCTACTTAGGCTCATCAAGATGACATTTGAACATAGCCTAGTGGACTCAAAGAATTAAGTCACTAGCGGACCTGAAATTCTTAACCGTAAATCCTATAAGGTTCCTCTGAAGTTAGGTGGATTAAGGTCTTAACCAAGCTCAATTTTCCAATTTAATTCCAGACTAGTTTAAATGTCAACTATGATTTAGAAGAAGATACAAACAAATATTTACAAAACTCTTTTTGTGCAATTTTTCAAAATATGCAAAATTTTATGAAAAATGTCTGAATGCAAGGGAGAAATGCACATTTTGCAAAATATTTGCAACATTTACAAAAATATTTTTGCGAAGTTTTATTTTTCAAACATTTTTCAAAAATTTGTACTATATACATAATTTTTATACAAAAATATTTACAATTTTTTTCACACAAAATATTTTTACAAATATTTGTACAAAAAATAGTTTTCATAAAAAGAACTAACATGTAAGAACAAGAAAGAATGCAAGAAAATTTTAAAATTTTTGTGATTTTTAATTGGTGATTTTTAACCATTTTATCTATTAACACACACAGTATGAGTTATGGCTAAAGTATATATACCATATATATGACACCCCATATTCTTAGCTCGAACGATGTCCTCAGAGAGATAAAAGAGCGATGAAAGTGAGACATAACTCGTGATGAGTATTGAGAAGTGAAAAGAAGGCTAAACTACAACGACAAATAAAAGAATGCAATGAATAGAGGTCAGTTATCCCCCTATACTTAGGATCAAGTAAACATAGAAGTCTAAACAAATGGGGAAAATCAAGGGTTAGAATGTACAATGTCTACCTCCCCTATACTTAGGGTAAAATATCCCTAAGTATAGGCAGCAAAATAGAGGTAAAAAGAAACCAACAGATAATCACAAGTCCAACACCCCCCATACATAGGGTAAAGTGCACCCTAAGTACAACGTAATTAGAAAATGAAGATGGGGTGTTAGACCAAAGAATGTGCGATATGGACAACTGGATCTATGCAACTGCAGGGGAGAAGTGATAATCAGGCATGAGATGCAAATGATGTGAGTCAAAGATCACATCTCATGCAAAATGAATAGGGGCAACGTCAACAATTGCGGATTATGATCTAGATACGGCTTCAGGCGCTGACCGTTAACTCTAAAGGTGGAATGCCATGACATCTCAGATATATCAATGCTACCATTGTCGTGCACCTTTCAAACCAAGTATAGTCCCTTCCATTTGCTATGCAACTTCCCTGGAAATAATCTCAACGTCTCAACGTAGCAACAAATAGCCATACTCTCTGGTTCGGCTCAAACTGTTTATGGCTGATATGAGAATCATGCCATATCTTCACTCTCTCCTTATATTGTATGCTACTAAAAAAGGATGTGTCTCTAAGATCCTCTAGGGCTACCAACTCTGCTTTCCTCTGATCTCATATCCTCTTTGGATCCAATAATAACTCAATGACTGCCCATAGTGACTTATGTTTAATCTCCACCGGTAAATGGCATGGCTTGCCATAACGAGACGAAAGGGATATGTACCCAAAGGTTTCTTGAAGGATGTCCAATATGCCCACAAGGTTGAGTCCAAAAGCAGTGACCAATCCTTTCAGTATGAGTGGACGACCTTCTACAAAATAGTCTTGATCTCTCTGTTCGATACTACAACAAGGCCATTAATCTGAGGGTGATATGGAGTGGCAACTTGATAGTCTATGGTGAACTCGTTAGTAAGGGCCTTTACCTTATCGTTAATAAAGTAAGTCCCCCATCAGATATTAACACTCTAGGAATCCTGAACCGTGAAATGATATTTTTGCTCAAAAATCGGTAAATAGTCTTAGCATTTGCGGTTCGGGCGGGATGACCTCAACCCAACGACTCACATAATCCACATCCAATAGAATGTACTCAAATCCTTGACTCTTAGGGAATGGACCCATGAAATCGATGCCCTATGCATCAAAAACCTCACAGAAGTGAATAGGCTACATCGACATCATATCACGCCGTCAACAAGTGCCCATCCTCTAACAGTCAGTACACCTCTTCACGAATTCATGAGTATCCTTGAAGAGGGTAGGCCACCATAGGCTAGATTGAAGCACTTTCTATGATGTCCTCCTCCCAGAATGGTGTCCTCCTGCATCAAGATTGTGGTAGTATGTGAGGATGCTATGGTGCTCCTCCTGAGGAATGCACCAATGTCAAATGTTATCCCATTCTTTATCAACAATTGTACGACTTGGCCTTCGCAAGGAAAGTCTCAAGTCGTTGTCTGGGCCAACCTTGTGGAAGTTTCTTGGCGACAAGATAGTTCATAATATCAGAGTACCATGGTTGCGAGGTGATAGCAAGGATCGCCTCTTCTGGGAAGGTCTCTGTAATAAGTGTCGTCTACTCTAGCACCTCAGGATTGGAAGAAGAAGGGTGGTCGAGGGGGAACAGGGTGGTAGCAAACTCAAGTTCAGAGAGCTGGTCGGGGCTCTCTGAAACTGCCCTAGATGAATGAAAAGGAGTGCTTGCGAGCGTTGTTGTCAAAGGAAGTCTAAGGGACCTCCTTCCCATCATCATGATGTAGGGTTTATGATGATGAGATCTGGAATGCAAATAGGATCAGAAATCAAGCCCCCAATTCACTTACTCACACTAGAGCTGGTGATCGTGAAAGCTCGATCTTTAATCTTGTCAATTTTATTTAGGTGATCAATCAACCTATCAGAGCGATTAAGCGAACTGTTTACCGACTACCCGATCTGCCCAATCTGTTAAGGAAGTCCTGGATCAATTATCGACTACTCAGTGAAATCCTCACAAGAGAACAACCAACCGCAAAACCAGTGGTCTGAGAGGAGTTCAGGTATGGCTCTAGCCTAGTGTGTAGGCCACTCTCTCGCTGCAGATAAACCAACCAATGAGGGGGTGACTCTCCCCAAAACAAGAGATTTTATGATGAAGTGTATTTTAGGGTCCAATTTGCATTAGCAGACCCGATTTTATTGGTTTTCAAATTTTATGTAATTTTCTGAAAAAAACAATGCCTAATGAATTTTTCGATTTCCTTTGGTTATTTTGAGTCAAAAAACTAAGGGAGGAAGTCGAAGAAGCTGATGTGCGATCAAACATGATGATGCATGCAAAGATAGAAATGTGTACCTGACTCCAGCACTCTACATGTAGGGTGTTCCGCACATAAATTAGAAGACAAGAAATAAACTAACTATATGATGCATGAGGAAATCAGCCTTAGACGAGAAATTTCTAATAATCGTGAAGAACGAATAGCTAACTACTCAGAGAGAGGCTTGTGTCCGATCTTAGAGACCTGAGTCCAGTCTCTCTGATGATCAAGTTAACTTTTTCTTATTAGTTAGTAGCTAGGTCTAATTACATTCTATAAAAATAGAATGAGCAATTAAGTGTGGGGCCTTAGCTAATTACATCACAATCACCAAAAATCCTAAGTCTAGGCACTAAAACTTCGTGAATCAAAAGAAAATGAAAGAGATCAAAAACAAAAACCGCGAAAAATCTAGTGAGGTCCCCCAAGAACACTGGTGCTTGGCAAAATAGACCCTGATAAGTCTAAGTCCACACAAGTGAGTCCAAGTGTCCAAATATTACAATAATAGTAGTCTACTAAAAAATAAACTACTCTATTCTATCTGCTATAATTGTCTCTTCCTGCTCTCCTTCTCATCCTCATGTACAAGTACTCTAATAGAAAGCCCAAGCATCCTAGGGCGATCCCTAACACAAAAAGCAAAACAGGAATGCATCAGAATATATTTATATCAAATAGAGCCAAAGACAAACAAAAAGCGAACAATGACTACTAAGTCGTGCTCCTCAGCAATAGTGCCATTCTGATGAACGGTCAGGTGACTCGGGTTAAGTAAACAAATAATCAAGGGTTGTTGCGACATGAATCATCGAGCTAAGTCTATCAAGAAGAATAAAACCACTCAATCAAATCAAACAAAGAAGCACAAATGTAAGCGGTTTCGCTATTTATTTTACCTAGTATAGCAACCAGGGTCGAACACAAGGAGCACGAAAAAAACTACGAAGTAGTCAAATCTCAGAAATGGAAAAGATATTTTTGATGGTTTTTAATTTTGCAAATTTTTTATTTTAATAATGAAGTAAAATCAACAAGCAAGAGAATAAAGCAACACACAAGTCTTTTTGGATTTTTCTTTATTGCTAAAAATGCTCAGAAAATTTAGATAAAATATTTTTGGATTTCTAGGGTTTTGAAATATTTTTGGTAATTTTTTGTTGTTTCGCAAATGTTTTATGATTTTATAAAAATCAAACAACGAATAAAACTACAAACAGTGCACAACCAAGACAAAATTGCAATTTAAAAATACTTAAAATGCCCTAAAATCCAGGGGAGCAATTTTATGATAAAATAGATATAAAAGCATACAAACATGAACTAAAATAAGAATTTTTTTATTTCTCTTGACTTTTATACAAATTTTATAAATTTTTAGTCTTTTATAATTTTTTGGGGTTTTATAAGGGGTTTTCAAGCAAAAATGCTAGTAAAGATAAAACACATCAAAACACATCAACATGAATTTTTATAGAATTTTTCAGATAATTTTTGAATTATGGATTTTAAAAAATAGATAGGACTTATTTTATAGGATTTTGATTTTTCAAAAATAATAAATGCGATGAAGTGGATCCACAAAAATTACCATAAATACTACATGTCAAATGGAGTGAACAGTAATTTTTATGGATTTTTTTGGATTAATTTGATATTTATTAAATCAAATAAGAGACAGGCATCTCACAGGGACCTATGCGCAATTAAAATAAAGTACTGGGCCAAACAATAACACTGATGGAAAGTGTAGGGCCTAAGTTGCAAAAAGTCCAAGCAAACACACGCGCATCATATGAATGAGTCTCACAAGGGTATAAATGCAAATACTATAACTAAACATCCATTCCATAACAATAACAAAGTTCATGACATGTAATGCAATAACCTAAATACCACGTGTAGACGCACGTGAGTTCGAATAGGGAGAACTAAAGTGTAAATCTCTGAAAATACAAGCTACAAAATGTAAAATGTCAGTACTACAACTTTTATTTACTAAACCAATTAGCAAAACATAAAAGTGCAATGGTAAAAAATAAATATACCCTTCGCAAGACACGTGGCGCACGCTCGAAGGGGACTCTGGCGTGCGGCCTGATTCCCCAGGTGGTGCAGATTTGACGGACAGGGAATGTCCGCTACGTGCGTGTCAGATGTGCCAGCGGGACAGATCCAACGGTCGAAAGGTTGTTGTTGTCGACGGCTGAGATGGAATCTGGCAAGTGTGGGTTAATCCAATGGTGGGGAGGAGGACTGCAAGAACTCCTACAGGACGAACTTCGATCGAGCAGGGGTGATGATACACCGGCCCGATGGAAGATCCGGAAGGTCCGGCAGTGTCGTGAGAGGTTCCCGCGTCCGGTGGAGGGGTCCGATGAAGATGGTGAAGGTGGATGAACGTGACGGTGAAGGGGGACCTGGAGCAGCTCCACCTGAGCCGTCGATGGGCCAAATGGGATCTCCTACGCAAACAAGTACTTGCAAAGGGAACACTGCTTGGAGGCGAAGCCCCGATTATGTTTATTGGGCACAAAACAGGGGAAGCGAGTGGGAGCAGAGCTTTGGGATTATAGCGAGGATGGAGGAGGAAAACACGAGCCTAATCTCACATGGATGGATGGGCATTAGGATGATCAGACTGCGAGGGAAGATGAGGCATGCATAGAGAAGTTCATCGATGCGGATATGGTTGTATGGTGGAGCTCCAGCCAGATGGTCGGAGCTCAAATGCGAGCGGTGGAGCAAGATAGGAAGATTCAAATGAAAGGTTAACTATGATGGCTAAAGTGGATACCTGAAGATTGGAACATATTCCTAAACTTTAGGCGAAGGTTGTCGTCGGGGTGGTGGCCTCAATCTGTTGGTCGGGAGAGAGAGGTTGCATGCGACGGAGGACTTTGGCCACGTCGAGCTACAAGCCTCCAAGCAACTCCCTAAGGGTCTTAAGCAGTGCCTTGAGTGGTTTTCACTTCACTTAAGATGGCTAGGGAAAGAATGGAGAATGAGGGACGAACTATGGTGCTAGGAGGCAGAAGAAAAGGTTTTATAGGCAGCTCGGGGGGTCCAGAAAGATCAACATGTAGCACGAAACCCTAAGGAGATTCAGATCATCCAAGGGACCTGCAAGGATCTCAGATATATGAGGAATCTTGGGTTCGGATCTTGATGAAAGAGGATCTCAGAATCACGTGAGAAAAATCGAAGAAGAAGCTCCAGCGAAGAGGCTTCGACCCGACCCGAGCTAGGGGGGCGTTGACTGGAGTCAACAAACCCTCCTAAACCAATCAGAAAATTCGACTGTACAAAATACTTGAAAATTCAATAAAAAATTTAAATGAATTTAAAATAAAAGTGTATGAAATAAAAAAATGTTTATATTTTTTCAAGGTATTTTTATGTGATTTTTAATTATTTTATGAAAAATAAATTAATGTATATACACTATATAGTGTTATGTACAAGTATAATATACCTATGAATTATGTACAAGTATTTTGATTATTTTATTTTTAAAGAAATACCCTTATTTTATATTTTATTTATTTACAACATATTTTTAAGAGTGTAAATTAATTTTATTTTATTTTTATAAATTAATAAGGGTATATAATAAATAGAGAGTGTAATACAATGAGAGGAGATTTTAATTTTAATTTTATTTAATATTTTCTGATTTTTATTCTATTGTATTTTATTTCTAGAAATATGTACAAGGGTCACAGAATAATAATTTAATTTTAATTTTTCCAAAAATAAATATGTACAAATATAAGTAGTATACACAATCACAAAGTGAACCTATCTCTCTCTACTTATTTTATTTTGTGATTATGTCAAGGCTTGACCTTCTCTTGGGGTTTGGGTCATTCAGTATTTATTCTAAATACATCATTCTTTTTCTTTTCCTTTATTCTTTTACTTTAGCCAAAAATACATGCTAAATATGCACTATTAACTCGGGCATGTAGATTGCTAAATTATTGTATTTATAGGAATTTACATGATGCCAAGAAAAAAGAGCTAAAATAAAAGAATAAAGAGTGAGAATCATGGATTCATCAGGCATCCCGGAGATCTACGTCAGTCAAGGCCTTGAATCCTGCAACCAATGGAACATTCTTGCATGGTGCTATCCCATAAATCAATTGTAGGTCACTTGCTTGCTTTACATCCAATGTTCTACCTCCATCCAAGTCAATCTCGATAATTGACTTATGCCCTATAGCTTTCGTATACTTGACCAATATGATACCTCTTGACTTTCCCTTTCTGCATGCTTCATTTAACTTACAAAGTTCATGAAACAATTGAAGTATCATAATGATAATAAAATTAAATTAGTCACCTGTTTTTTGGGAAGTAGATGGCCTTTGATCTGAGTATAGTTGAATATACATTGTATGTGCATGACAATGCTTAGATAGCTGTGCAAGTGTTGGCAGTTGATGAATACCCATTTATTCACCTTTATTCCTTTATTTTATCTTTAAATCTCTAGATAAATACATGTAAATACATTTAAGTTGTACAAACCAACACACTAATTGTTGTATGTAAATAATACATTAATACATGTATTTAAATATTGAAGAAAAGAGTAAAGAAAAGAAAAACAAAGGAAGTATTGTAAATACTGACTTCGCATAAATCTCGAGACCAAGTCACTATTAACTAGGTTGAAAAGGAATGAAATAGGGGGAGATAAGGGCAAAATAATACATACAAAGATACACAAAACCCTAAAAACCCTATGTGTTCGGAATACTATATATAGCCATATTTGGACTATTTTATTCACATTCATACATACTTCAAATTCATTTATTTCCAACATGAAACTTGTAAAAAATAACGGTTCGAAAAATACAAAAATAACAACCAATACAAATCATGCATAGTGCACATGGTACACATGGATGAAAAAGTTGCAACCAGAACTTCATTGATCAATATCTCCTCCATTTGAAATCAAAATTCACCTAACTCACTTTCAATATATTTCAAACTAAATTATCTATCTAATGAAGTGATTTCATTTAAAATGGAGTTAAGATGCAAAAGTCTATTTTCTAGGGTACCATTGTACTAGAGCATCTGTATATTATATTATATTATATTATATTATTATTTTTACTCTTTTTATAATTTTAAATAATTGTATATATTATACAACACATGTTAAAAATATAAATATAATTAAAATGTCTAAAATAAATTCAACATAAATAATAAAGTATAATACAAAGATATATATACCTATAATATGTATATATATAATTATTTACATATATAAACAAAATAATAAAAATATGTAAATACATAATATACCATATTGTAAATAAATAAAATATGTAAATATGATAATAAATATTAAAAATACAAATAAAAAATAAAACACATAAGTTACATGTATATATATCTATATTTACACATGTAAAACTTAATGCCTAATAAAAAAATTGATAAAAATAAACAAAAATCACCTAAAAATAGTACATAAAATAAGGAACACTTTTCAGTTTAAAGATTTATTTAAAAAAATAATTTTCCATTTTATTTTTTATTTATTCCTCTTTTTACCATTTCTTGTCCTAACTTGGTACACGTAGACCAATCAAGAGGGGAACTGAGTTGACCTAGGTCAACTCCCTAGTCCCCCTTTAGATCGATCCATGGCGTGTGTTTTCCTCTTCTTTGACAAAATTTGTAGCTAAATTCAGATCCCTTCTGCTCACGATTTCTTAAGCGAATTTCTTCATCAAATATGTAGCTTTCATGCGGATCCAAGAGCATCCTTGGTTATATCCTCGTGTCGAGAGAAAACCCTTGGTGAAGGAGCTTCACAGTCAACCTATATATAGTCTCGCCTCCTCCCATTTTTGAATTTCAATTTTATTTTTGCCATTGTAACCCCTAGATTTCTACTTGGAGTGAAACCCTAGTGATAGTTGTAAGTTCCCCCTTGAATCGAGGCGAGGAGGAGGAGAAATCATGATTCAGCCATCGCTGACGATCTTTGGTGGTTCTTCTCCTCCCAGGTCCTCAGACCATATGAGCTGCTCTATTTTCGCCTTTTCATTTTGTAGTGTCACTAGAAGTTTAGATTAGTTTTTTATTTCACTTGATTTAATCCAACTTAGCGTAAAATTCAAAAAAAATCACTCATCGGAGCCCTAGACTCTGACCACTATTTCACATGTTCTCGACCGTGTTCTGACTCTAGATCACCCTCACACATCCTCCATCACACTCTCCTTCATCTTGACCCATTATTCACCCCTAGTATTGCTCATATCAAGGAGATCAGGTCCCCCTTCTTCATAGTTCACCAGAGACCTACACCCTGATTATTCCCTCATCTTTTTGTCTATCCCGTGGTTCAAGAAGCTCAGCCTTCGAACCCTGGAACTTTTGCATAGGACCTGGAACCTCAAGTCTCCCTTTGCGGCAAGTTTAAGTCCCGGTCATTCAGCCCAGTACACTCGAGCCTCCAGGCCTTCATCGTTGAGGTCTACACTATTTTGAGACTTCCTTCAACTACGGGACCCTTCCAGGAACCTCTAGAGCATCTCAGCACCAAGTTTGCCCACGGGAATGAGATGCTAGGGCAGATTGAAGTTCATCTAGGCTGAGTTCTTCAGTTGTTCGTCTAAAGCCTCTCACGGCTGTTGGATCGAGAATAGAACTCCATGTGCACAGTAGCCGCCTGATTAAGTCCACTCACAACCATCAGATCAGGGCTGAGATCTAATCTCGGCCATCCATCCGTGAAGGGGTACACATCCATCTGGGCCATCAACTCACAAGTGAAGACACATGGATTCCTACATGCTATTGATCAAGGTACGACTCGGTATTTTGCATCTTCAACCCAACTTTTTGTATTTAATATTTAGTATTTAATATTTCATTTATAGTGTAAAATTTTTGTAATATTTGCAACTAAGACCCGCGTATTTATTTTTATTACATTTAGGTCTAGTGCCCGGTCACCTCATGTGGCTCTCCACATGAAACTCTTTGAGCTTTTTGCATACAATTGTCTTTAGGTTTGGTTATTTAGATTTAGCCCTGAATTTTATTTAAACAGTGTTAATTTGTTGGATAATTTGCATGTGAGATCCTGGATCTTATTTTTTTGCAAAAACACCTCTACTAGGCATATTTAAATATAATTTTGATATTTAAATGGGCATTTTATATGCTTGTCCCCTGAACATATTGTATATGTTCTGAAATGCAAAGAAATTTTAGGGAAATTGCAGATAGGTCCTTGTTCTTTGTATTTTCTATGTTTTAAATATTATTTTGCATCCAAAAACTGTAGGAAAATTATATTAAGCGCATCAAACCTTATTTATATCATATATTTTTCTTAGAGCATTTAAAATCATTTTCCTATTTATGAAAAAACCATTGCATTTTCTCTTAATTGCTACTAAAAATCTACAAAAACTACAAAATGTTTTGAAAAATTCCAAAAAAAAACATATGTGCTTATTTAGTCATATTTCATCTTCTATCCAACTATTTTTGCAAAATACAAAATAAAACTCCTAAATTTCCAAAACAAAAAACTTATAAAAATTTGCAAAAACTTTAGAAAAATTCCAAAAAAAATTATATTCAATTTTTGAATTATTTGAGATATATAGTATATATTAAAATTTGTTAGAGTTATTTTGGCACTAATATATATTTATTATATCGTAAACAAAGCCATTGATTTAGCATATTCACTGTTTGGCTTTATTTCTATATTTTAAACCTATAAAAATAATATCATTCCCATAATCACCAAAAACAAAGAAAAATTCCTAAAAACCCAATAATATGTTATTCATAGTATTTGATTTTTAATTAAAAATTAAAAGACATTTTTTCCATTTTATCGATATAGCATATATATTAACTATTTTATTATCTATTTGATTTTCAAATTTAAAATTAAAAATCTTCAATTTAAAATATAAAAAATATATTTTTAAAAAATCCATAAAAAGTGAACATTCAAAACCCACAAAAATTTGCAAAAAGAAAAATACATAAAAATATGCAAACAAAAACATAAAAAAATATTACTAAGTGAATAATAGTTGTTTTGCTCTCTTGTTGTCTCTATGGTTCGACACTCTACATACTTATACTAGGCACATATATTGTAGAGTTACAATAAATTTCTAACTCACATCACACTTTTATTGATTTAGGCATTTTATGTGGGTTTGAATGTTGTTTGAAATTGCCTTATGTGACCAGTCAACAAAATGATTACTTTTCTAGCCTATTATATTAGCAGATTAACCATAAGTGTTTCATCAAATGGCACAGTTGTTGGAGATAACAATTTGAGTAGATTTTTTTCATATTTAGTTATCTTTTATTCTTATCTTTTATCTGCATATATTTATCTGTCCTTATTTTCTATAATTTTATTATCATTTTGAATTGTCTAATCATTGTGTTGTTCTTTTCGAGCGAGGGTTCATAGAGTTTGATGAGTCACTTAAGCGATTCAGCACATCTTGGAGAAACAGAGACAACACTTCTTGTCGTTTGAATAGGAGAGAACTTAAGAGGATCAGATACTGGGAAGATAGTTGCTTTTCTTTAGTAGTATATATTAGTCTTAGGTCGTCTTTTATTTAGTGAGAGAGTGACTCTATTAATTTATACTAATGCAGGACCAAACTCTAGACACATACTATTTATCAAGTCTATTTAAAACTAGGTGTATGTTTACATGGGACCCGATCTGTTTTCTCACGGATTTCATCACTTTGTATTTTTATTCATCTCTATTTTCCTCTTGTTTTTATTTGTTTTCTGATATTTGTGTTTTCCATCGTATTTTCATTTTTCATCTTGTGGAATGAGACCTTAGATTTAGGAGTGCCTGATCAATTAAATTAGGTCCAAAGATTAATTATATCTCATGTATCTATAGATCGAGATGCTCGAACTTCATTCAAATTTAATTGGTGCTTCACACTAATAGCAATCCACGATTTAGAATGATTTCTTCATTGCATTGCATTTAATATAGATGTAAAATTTATGTCTATTATCTCGTATGGAGAGAGGTGGGAAGCAAGGTGAGCATTTCTAACTCTACATACCATCATTGATTTTCGCATTGCATTTCATTCTCATCTTTCCCTTTGATTTAAATCACATAAGACTAAGCAAAGAATCAACAAAATCGTCATACATTTACATGAAATATACTCAAAATAAGTGAAAACCTAAAAAAATAAAAAATAGGGGACTACTCAGAAAAGTTGACCAAATAAATTGATCAATTGGACTTCGTTGTATTGGGTGCCTAAAACCCTCATTGTTCTCAGATACATTCCAGACTGAGTGAGATACGATACATAAGGATTAGATCCAAAAATCTAGACTAAATTCTGCCTTGTGTGTCACCTGGATCTTCGAAGTATTGGCGCTTCTATCAGTGTGTGGTGGGTACGGTCGAGTTTGCTTGCGGACTTGATCTGAATTAGTTAAGCATAGTTGAATTGCGATGATGGGTCCCTATCTCACCATTCCACATCCGAGTACCCCACAAGGGGTGTGTATTTGATTCTCCATATCGTCTCCCTTTCGCCCACTTCTTTGGCTAAGTAGCAGGCCTAGATACGAAAAAAAGGACCTCAAAAAGAACACGCTACAGGTTACAAAGGTAGCGGAAAGTAGATAACACTTGTCGGGTGAGTACTCACTCTCCTATAGGGTTAGCCGTAAGGATTGATTTTGACAAGATTGCTTGAGAACCAATAAATTTGCCAAGATAATTGTCAAACTCTTACAACACATATGTGTTAAGTTGGTGAAATCAACCTTGTCTTGAAGCTAGATTGGTTGGTGTAATTTGGTCAAGATCAAAACCCAACGTACTTGCGCATTTTTATCATACCTCTTTTCATATCTCTTCTTTTGAGTTGCTCAATTTGAGGCTTTTGTCTATTCATCTCTGTTGTATTTCTCTTCCATATCCTCTTCTTCGTATCTCTATCTTTTATCTCTCAAGATGTCGACTTAGTGATGGCTTAGTCCAGACTGTATGGACACCCATATCATCTACCTGAGGCCAACATCTCCCATAATTAAGGATTATTCTAGAGAGCCATGTTCGGACCATGGAACCACTCTTGAGACTCCCCGCTCCTTTCTCAAATAAACCGAGATCTATCCTATACCAAATTTTCTAATTTTTGGATGGAGATCGATTTTACTCCATACGCATCTCCAAAATTAAAGTTCAGAATTAACCATAATTTTGAACTCTTCTCTACATCTGCTGCTTGTTTGCAGACTAATCGAGGTGCATTTCCTATTGTAGAACAAGAGCCCAATTTGGACATCTTGTCATCAAACTCAGACCGTGAGATGGCTCCACAAAGAGGGAAGGGATAAAAAGTAGAGTAGAATGAAGTGAATGAGCAGATGCTCGCCTCTATACAGGTGATTCAACAACAATTGACTGCACATGCCAATGCACAGGCCGCTTTCCAAGAGATGTTGATGAAATTGAGGAGAGATCGAGAGTAGAGAAGAGGAGGAGGGGAAGAACACCATGTAGATGGACTCCAAGGAGGAGAGGAAGAGGAAGTAAGAGAGCAGCCCGAGACCACACTCAAAGAAACATATAACCTTGGTGCTAGGAAGATCACAGAGTGGATCCAAATTCATCTAATCTACAGACATTTTGAGCTGAAACCTTAGCTCTTATCTCTTCTACCAATTTTCCATGGGAATGCCAATGAAGAAACATACATCCATCTGTAGTAATTTGGACGTATCTGCAGCACCACTCACTACCCCAACATCCCGGTGGGCGTAGTCAAAATGATCACTTTCCCGTTTAGCCTTCAAAATAAATTGCTTTACTTGATCAACCATTTAGGGATGTGGTGACGAAATGGGATCAATTAAAGTCAGCATTTCTGTACAAGTAATACCCACTTGGTCGTCTGAATCTGATGTTGTCCAAGATTGCTAGTATCTCCTAGGGACCACAAGAATCAATCCATGAAGCCTAGGAGAGATTCAAAGACTTGATTGAGAAGTGACCCATGACGAGATACTGAAGACTAGCTTGGTCCATCACTTTTTCAGGGGCTTGACAGAGAATAGTCAAAGGTTGGTAGATGCCGTCTACGAAGGGTCACACTTTAACAAGGATGAGGATGTGGTGTGGTATATATTTGAGGAAATGATCGAAGGAGAAGACATCCTCTTGTCATCCCATTCGTACCAGCAATAGTTATAGAGACTCTGCAAATTTGTCAATATTGCGGCCACCCAAGATAAGGACATGTGTGAGAGTTCAAACCTTAGCATCATCGACAATCACATATCCAAAGTAGATATCATTGAAAAGTGATGACAGGATCTGGAGAATTTGTCTATGATCGAATAAAGAATGAAGGGGTTAGACATGATCGACCATATTACCAAGGAGTTTGAGCTTATGGTTAACACAGTCAACTCTTCCCAGTTTGCGAGTTCATCTACCGAGACTTCTGTCGACCAACAACATCAAGTTCAACATCTGTCTCAGTCAAGTCCAGGGCAGCCGTCAGTGATACATTTATATTATTTGTAATATCTCAATCAGGCATGACAACCATAGCCACAATAGCAGATAGTGGTGTACCAACCAGAGCCTTAACCACAATACATCGAGCCATTCATCCCACCTTTCACCTCTCATTCAAGAGGTGAACAACGTTTGGAACCATGATGCTCAATTGGCCCGCCTTAACGAACAGCCACAGGGTCAATCATTAGCTTTACGCTCGTGCTACCAATCTCATCAAGGTGGAAGAACTTTCCAACACCAGCAACCTCGTCCACAAAGAACCAGCCTTTGCACCATACCAACACTTAAAGGAAGAACGATTACCAGCAGCTGGCATATCATAAACCACAATATTATCAACATCAGCTAACTAACTACTCATCATTATCAGCAGTACCCTCCTCCTCAGCATTATCAGTATCTTCCTCTTCCATATCACCAACAATAACCTCTACAGCATAACTATCAAAGTCAGTGAGCCCTACCCGTTGAGCCCACTGAGGCAGCACCAGTGAATCCCACACTCGATTGACTGGGACAGATCGTGAAGAGCATGTCGAAGATGACCCAGAGTCTAGATGACCTGATGGCGACAAAGACGATCATACCAGCATAGGTTGAAGCCAACCCGAACAATTTCCACCGTAATGAGTAGGTATGTGAATTGTCTCCCATTCTCGATGAGTTAGGTATGCATGAATCAGTAATGTTATCGAACAATCTAATTCTTAGGAACAGTATAATTCTATAGTCACCTTCAGCCACCTGGAGGAGGAATAAGGCAGCTAGCAGTGAATCCTCGACATCGTCACAAGGCACACCTACAGTCGATCTGGGAAATGAAGACGGATCCAAGGAACAAAGAGAAGAGGAAATACCAGATGAAAAACAAAAAATCAGCAAAATAAAAAATCAAAAAGATGAGGACAATAGTAGCCAAGCTACGCCAACAAAGGAGAAGCTATCAACAGATCTATTACCGGTCAATAAAGCTGCTATCTCCACTTTTTGTTTTCTTTCTTTTATGAATGAATGTATCCCTTCTAGCCGTTAACATGTACAAGATGATTCTGAAAATATTTTGAATGATGCAAATACTCCTTTTAGAGAAGGTATGAGAAAATCCAAAAAATGAAAAATTCAAAAATATTATGTCTGATCACGGTGTGATTGAGTTTTTAAAGAACATCTTTTAGAAATGCAACTGATGCAAGCCTTGTACACACCTAAGGTTAAGAAAGGATTGAAAGTGGTATGTACCACTAAACGTCAACCCCGCAAAATCAGACACAATCGATCTAAAAATACATTCTAGCCATGGCCACTGTGAACATGATCAGTAACCTCCCATCAAAGAAAAAGGATTTGGGAGAGCCTCCAATTAGGTGTGAAATCTTTGATCAAATTTTGACCACACTCTTCTAGATAGCAGTTATTCTATCAACCTCATGCCCGCATCTCTACTTCAGGAATTCGGGTAGGGTTCGCTCAATTCAACACACATGATCCTTCAGTTTGTTGTTCGATATGTTAAGCGACATTGAGGTATGTTAGATGATGTTATCAAAATGGTGAACGGCTTGAAATTCCTAGTGGACTTCATTGTCCTAGGCATGGATATTGACACATAGTTTCTTCAGACACATATTATACTTGGTCAGTCGTTCATCCGAACGACCGAAGCAGCAGTAGACTATGTGTCTGAAAAGTAATTTTGCTCCAACAATGACAAGGTAACATTAGATATGGTCGTTGAACCCACATTCAAAGAGACCACTCCTAACCAGAGGGACATTGAACCATTGATCAAGATGGACTATGAAAAACTTGAGGGTTTGAAAGACTTTTACCTAATAGATGATATTTTGACAGGAATTTCTCACACCTGAGGAAGACCTAGATAGCACAACTAACATATGTTCCTAATCTGTCCTGGAGGTACAGTCTGAAGAGATATGATTTATTCCAAGATCCATCCCAAACCGAATTAGAGGAACTTATTGCATATGTATTCGGTGTATTCTTGTTAGAATCAGAAGTAATCAAGAGGGACCCTGAACTGATGGCACCTCATACATTGAACACCAATCCAATTTTTGAGGATATCACAAAGTCGATTCCAACTCCTTCTGAACTCAAGCCACATCTGGAAAATCTTAAGTATGTAATCTTGCGGGTAAAAAAGAACGATATCTAGTCATCGTCAATAGTAAAATGACCTCAGATCAAGAATCTTGCTTGTTAGAGATTCTAGAGAAAATCTGCAGGGCTCTTGGATGGAATGTTTCAGATCTCTAAGGGACCAATCTAGGCCTTTCTTCACATCGAATCTTTTTAGAAGATGATTATAAACTATCTTGGGAATTTAAAATAAGATTAAATCCTAATATTTGGGATGTGGTCATTAAGGAAATCACCAAGTGGTGTGAAGCATGCTTCATTTATACCATCTCCAACTCTGAGTGGGCCAGTCCCTTTCATGTGGTCCCAAAAAAATATGGAATCATAATGGTCACAAATGATCAAGGAGAGGATATTCCGACCAATGTACCTACTTCTTGACGCGTCTGTTTTGACTAAAGGTGCCTAAACTCAGCTACTAAGAAAGATCACTTTCTACTACTGTTCAATAATCAAGTGCTTCAAAGGTTGGCATGGAAATAGTTCTTTTGCTTCTTGGACGAGTACTCGAGATATAACCAAGTAGCAATCACCCATTAGGATCAAGAGAAAACAACTTTGACTTGTATGTTTGGCATATATGCCTTCAAATGCATACCCTTTGGATTGTGTAACACACCCTCTACATTCCAAAGGTGTATGTTGGTTGTGTTCGATGACATGGTGTGTAGTTTCCTCGAAGTTTTTATTGATGATTTCTCGGACTATTGTGACAGTTTTGATGCTTGTTTATCTCACCTAGACTGAGTGCTTAAGAGATGTTGTGAGGTAAACCTTGTGCTTTCATGGGAGAAGAGTCACTTTATGGTCACTGAAGGAATTGTGTTGGTCACATCATCTCCAAACGAGGTATGGAGGTCGACCCGATGAAGGTGGATGTAATTGCCAAACTTAAGACACCTAAAACTATGAATAATATGAGGTCTTTTCTTAGGCATTTCATATTTTTTCGATAACTTATCCAAAACTTCATCCGGATTGCCCGACCTCTGACTAAACTTCTTAATAAAGAGGCACACTTTATTGTTGATGAAAAAGTCCACTTTGCATTCAACCAACTAAAAAAATTTATTACTCAAGCACCTGGCCTACAACACCCGATTGGTCTCTCACATTCGAGATTATGACGGATGCATATGATTTCGTTGTTGGGGTTGTACGAGGGCATCACGAGTATGTACTTCCATTTGCAATTCACTATTCCAACAAAACACTAGATGGGGCCCAAAAGAACTACACTATGATTGAGAAAGAGTTGTTGATCTTGGTATTTGCCTTAGAAAAATTCAGACCACATCTTCTTGGATCCAAAGTTATCATCTTCACTTACCACTCTGCCATCAGGTATCTTAAGTAAAAGAAGGATGCCAAATCACATCTGCTCTAGGAATTCGATTTGGAAATAAGGGAAAATCTGGAGTCAAAAATGTGGTGGCAGCGCACTTATCTAGAATTGAATGCCCAATTATTCTCCTGGGTGATGCACCTATCTCAGACATGTTTCTGGATGAGTCGATATTGAGTGTCGCCTCACTCCCCTAGTATGTTTATATTGTGAATTACCTTATTTCTGAGGTGGTCCCATAAGATTGGAACAAATACAAGAAGGACAAATTTTTATCCGAAATCCATTTCTATTAGTGGGAAGATCCGTACCTTTTTAGGGAGGTGCAGATTGTATCTAGAAATGGCGCATCCCTTGGGAAGAATACACTAGTGTCCTCGAGTGTTGTCATAAGCTCGAAGTAGGAGGATACCATTCTAGAAACCGGACGGCATTTAAGGTACTACAGTATGGCGTCTGGTGGCCTATACTTTCTAAGGATGCAACATTATATATGAAAGGTTGGACTGATAATCAGAAGATGGGAGGGACTCGTGGGTGCAAAGACTCATTTCTCTCAAGTACATTTAGATCTCGAATGTTTCTTATGCTTGGAGCATTGAATTTATGGTCACATTTCCCAATAGTCGGGGTTTTGAATAGATCCTTCCTATTGTATTATGCGAGCCGTTGGGTGGAAGCTATCCCCGTCCGAGATGTTGATAGGTTCACTTTTTGTCACTTTCTCAAGGACAACATCATCTCATGGTTCGGAATCCTGAAAATCTTGATATCATATGGGGGTAATGATTTTGTGAACAAAGAAGCGGAAAACATGCCATGGACTATGGTATTAACAATCGTATCACCTATCTTAACCATCCACAATCAAATAGCTTGGTCGAATTATCGAATAGGAAGATCAAGACTATATTGAAAGAGCTTGTATGTCTTGATAGAAAGAACTGGTCTTAAGTACTTGATTCTGTTCTATGGGCTTATCACATGGCCTACAAGATTCCTCTAGAGATGTCTCCCTATCGGTTTTTTTATGGGAAGCCATGCCACTTTTCTATTAAATTAATTCATAAATCATTATGGGCAATGAATATCTACAATCTCGACTCAAAGAGAAGTGTTCACAACCGGAAAGAATATCTGAATAGACTCTTTGAATTTTGTGATTATGCCTATGGAAATATCCTGATGTACAAGGAGAAAGTCAAGCGCTGGCACGCCATGTGCATCCGAAGGAAGACTTTCGAGCCGAGTGATGAATCTCCATTTCATCACCTTTATTCTTTCATATTGATCTTAAACCCTTAGCCAAATGCATGTAAATATAATTAATTTATACAAAATAAAACTCAATAATTGATACTTAATTACTGTATAAATATATATATTTACTTAAAATAAAATAATAAAGGAAATGAAAGAAAAGAAAAGGAAATGAAGTATCAAAGACACAGAATAACTTGACCATGAGACCAAGGCAATATTGACTTGGTCGACATGGAATAAAGTAAGGGGAGATAGGGCACTCAAACTATACATAAAACTCCTCAAAACCCTAATTTTATTCATCAATAAATACCCATTGGGATTTTTACCAAGCAGATCCTATAATCTTTATCAATTACCTCCATGACCTTTGAAATAACCTAATTCCCCCCTCGACCCTGTAAACTTGCTAACTCTTACCCCACAAACCCTGCGGTTGACTCCCATCAATTCACCTGTTAAATTTAAACTTATTCCGTGGTAAAGAGGTGTAAGTTGCCCTCTTTGTTTGAGAAATTTACAAAAATGCCATCTTCCTCCATGTCTTCCTCTTTCCCCTCCTCAATGTTCAGGAAGGCGGTATGTGGTATTCAGTCGGAGCGGTCATTGCATAGAGAGTATGCGGTATGCGGGAGAGTATGTGGTTTTCTGCGGTTTGGTATTTCTTATTATTAAAAATATAAATAAATATTTAATATTATGTTAATATCCTCTAAATATTATATCTCTTGAGTATAATAATAAGGAATTGAAGGTACTAAAAACAAAATTATTGGGATAAAGTAATTTAGATCAAATGAGCAAAAGCATCGATGGAAAGAGCATATGGAAACATGCCTTCCTCCAAGTGTTTTCAATAAATACAAATATGCTCTCAAAATAAGGGCATTCAAAATGATGTCAAAACATAAAGCATCCAAAAGCTTCATTCTGATTGCCATTCATCTGCAAATTCAACTTGAGGAATAGGGTCATTATCACTCTCTTCATCAATTGCAAACTCATCGGCTTCATAATAATCTTCCAATGTAGTAGGCCTTGATGCATCAACAATTCTTTGACTTCATCTATGTTGCACAAGATCTTCTGCACTAGTTGCCTCAGCTACAAGGTTTCATGTTAATCCTGATCCTGGAAATACCTCTTCCTCTCCTTCTCCTTCTGCAATCAACTCACTTACATTATTACGATCCTTAGAAACTAATGGATCCTTTCCTTTTGTCATCTGACACTCTCTCAATCTTGAGTTATCTTTAACAAATACCAAATCATTCAACCTTTTGATTTCAAGTGTATTCCTCTTATTTATATGAATCTACAATTGAAACAATATATCATTACATTCACTATTTAATAATGACAAGTATTAGCAATAGACTTTGAACTATCGATGAGATAATGCTCCAATTCCTTTCACATCCAGAAGAGGAGGATGTCAACTTCATAATCCTCATTGCTATAGCCATTAGATGAGGAAACTCTCCGCCATATAGCATCCACCAATTATCTACATATGAGAAATTTTAGGAATAAACTATCCTATAAAAAACTAAATTGATGATGCTAATTAATATGAAATAATTACAATACCCACCCTAAAGTGGTCGACGGGCAATCTTTGTTTCACAGCTAATGGCTTGCCAAAAGATCCTTGTGCATTTTTTTGCAAGATTAACTCTTTGATGTGATTACATCTTGAATTTCCAAATCAAGATAAAAGATTTCCATGAATTGCATGAAGCCCTCCACGACATAGCCCCCCTTTTCATTGACACTACTATCTCTATAGTAGTAATATGGATTAAGAAAATAAACAACAAGACGAAGAAGGCTATCCAACCTACCCTTTGATTTTAAGTCAATGCCATCGATAAAACGTTTGTATTGTGCTTCATTGTCTTTGAACACTAACATTATTACCTTTCTAGCATCCAATAATGAACCATATATGAATCCCATGGATGGTCTTTGATCCCCATCAACAATGCGCAAAACATAAACCAAGGGAGAGAATATCTTCAAGGTCATAGACACTTGATTCCAAAATGTATCACTAAAAACAATAGATGAAGACATTTCTCCTTTCTTTGTCCTTGACCACTTGCATTGCCTCCATTCATCAGACAAGAACATCAATCTCAACTTCTCCTTTTTGTCCATCACGCTCTGTAGAGTGAGAAATGTGATAGAAAACCTTGTTTGTCCTGGCCGTACAATCTCTCCCTTTTGTGTGAATTGCCTCATCAAGCTCAAGGTCCTCGCATGGCTATAAATGAATGTAGTGAGAGATCTTGCCTTGGTAATTGCATTTTTTACCTTGGTTTCTTTACCAAATTCTTCTAGCATAAGGTCTATGCAATGAGCTGCACATGAAGACAAAAAATCCTTGGATACTTAGTCCTAAGTATCCTTCCAGCAGCTAAATTGGTTGATGCATTATCAGTGACGACCTGAACAACATCATCAACTCCAACCTCTTGAATAATTTCATCCACCAAGTTGGATATATACCCTGCAGTCTGGGACTCAGATGATGAGTCAACAGACTTTAAAAAGCATGTGCCCGACTCAGAATTCACACAAAAATTCATGATGCGCATATCCCTCATATGTGTCCAAGCATCCGTCATAATGGAACAACCACCCTTCTTCGAGGATTCCTTGTGACTGCTTATGAACTCCGTAGTCTCCTCAACTTCATCATTCAACAATGTCTCTGAGATCTCGTAACAAGAGGGAGGCTTGTATCTAGGTCCATATTGACCAATTGCCTCACACATACAAATAAAGGACTTGTGGGTGACCACATTGAATGAAATTTGACATTCATAGAAGAACTTGGCTACATACTTATTGACCCGTGCATGTTGTTCCTTACAAAATGCATCTTTGATTGAGCTTTGATATATTTTGCATTCTTCAGTTGCTTCTGACACTTCTTGTCTTTTTTCTTCTCTTTCATGTGGAGTTGAGCTTGAACCCATGAATAAATTGGCAACTTCATCCCTCATTTCTTGCAAATCTTTCGATTTATTACACTTTCATTTTTGTATATTGTCCAAGTATTCCTTAACTTCCTTTCCTATTTCAATGTCACCCTTTGGAAAAGTGATGAATCCTCATTCATCACTCTTTATTTTTTCATCTTAGCTAAAAACTTGTGCAAAACACCATGTAGATATGTGTAAATAGAATAAATTACCAAAATGCATGCATTGTGTAAATAGCAATAATTAGCATGTTTTTGTGAAAAAATAAAAGAATAAAGAAATAAAGAAAAAGAAGGAAATATTTAGAATAAATATTGAGAGGGAGGGCTCAGCATGGGCCTGAGCGCAAAAGAAACCAAGTAGAGGGAGATAGGGTCAATCATGCTTGTACATACACCTATATATAATTTTATTTTCCTAAAAATAAAAATGAAAATATGTTTTTCGCACCTTGTACATATTTATAAAAATAAAATAAAAAATTAGAAAAATAAAAATACCAAAAATACAATCCACACCTTGTATATATACCATGTAAATATGTATATAGATCTATTTATTTAACTAATGTAAATAAATCATAAAAATAAAATAAAAAAATCTTTTTATTCCAAATTTTATGTTATAAATAAAAAAATATAAAATTGGAATAATTGTACAAAAATAAACAATTAAAAATAAAAATAAAAAATACATGTGTGTATATACCTATATATAATAATAATATATTGTAAATACATTATTTATTTTTCAAAAAAATAAATAAAAATCACTAAAAAATACTTTGAAAAATAATAAACATTTTTCATGTTTAAACTTTTTCGAAATAAAATCATTTACAAATTTAAAATGAATTTTCAAATATTTAATAAATGGCGGCTTCTGATTGGTCCACGGGGGATGTTGAACCCCGGTCAACTCCCCCCCTGGACCACTCGACCCGGATCCCTGTGCCCCGACCCAATTTCTCAGATTTTTCACGAGTTGATCCGCCTCCCATTTGCCTAAACCCCATGCTCCATTTGACAATTGTTAATCCGAGACCCTTGCCCGATCATCTGCCTAGGGGTCCGTGCTTCACCGTGCCCTGCCCGACCTCTTCTTGCTAGATCTTCACCACTATAAAACCTGGGCTCCGCCGTACTTTTCATGCATCTTTGGCTATCACCTTCATCTCCCAAGAGCTCCATTCCTCTCCCTAGAGTGACAGCTATCGGAGGAGAGTGTCGCAGCGAGGTTTCGTGGGCTGCAGCCACTGATCCGGTGGTTTCGCCGCCGTGCTCCGCCGTCGAGCGAGCTCGAGCCTCTGGCCCCGACGAGCCATCGAGGCAAAGATCCTAGGAGCTCCGTCAGCTCCAGCACAGTCGACCACGTTCATCAGGTAGTCTCGCTAGCTTCTTTAGCATCGCCCATTTACGATTTCTACAATCCAGCTCCGCCCTAGTGGTCAGAGCTCCACCAGGCCATCCTATCCGTACCGATCACCGCTCTGACTCATCGTCACCCTCCATATGCGACATGATCACATCGAACTGAGCCATCCAAGCTCAGGTCGAGTTGGGTTCCATCTCTCACGTACGTCGGAACCCCCCTTCGACCATTCACGACGCTTCCCTTTCCCTTTTGGCCAATAACCCCCGCCGGAGTGCTCCTTCGAGCGAGATCTTTGTTTTGCAGGTGAATAAGAGCAGGTACCCCCCTTGGTCGCACTTCCATCCCTTCACCGGAGCCGCCGGAGGATCCGACCATTGGAGGCTTCATCGGAGGACATCACTCTCACTTCTCCGATCTTCCATCGGCGGTCCGGATCTTCTCTCGATCGTCGGAGAAGCTCGCCCAGGAGGAGTTCTTCCTCCTCCCCTCGCAGTTGTCGGATCACCCCACAACAACAGTTCGCATCTCCACCGTCCGTGCTCTGCCATGTCAGGTTGTTAGATCCCTGATCTAACGATCACGTTCCTCCCACGTTCGCCATCGCGCATCACCGTTGGATCGTCCAGACGGCATTAGCAGGGCCGTCCATCATCAGCCATTCACCTCACTACATTTGGCACGCACGCGCCCCTCACGCGCCACGGCTGGGTAATTGCGCCCATACCCCTGCAGCTTTTAGTAGTTTTTTGTTTAGTCTATTAAATAAGTTTGCACTCTTGGACTATTTGCAAGTATGGACCTCTAGTTTTATCTATTTGCGTTTTCATCCCTACCTGTGTGAGACACATGCTTCATCACGTGATATTTTGGACATAATGCATGTATGGGCTTGGGTTTTCTGCTATGTTATGAAATGAAATTTAGTTTCTGAAATTTGCAGTTATACCCTTGGGTGTGGTTTTAGTTGAACATGTGCTGATTGTTTGGGATTTTTACACTATCAATCCTAAGGTTTTCGCACGTGTGATATTTATCAGCCCCAGGAACTATGTTTTCTTACATTTAGGTCCCTATGTGATGTAGCTCTTTTATTAGTTGGATAAAATAGCAAATAAACTCCAAATCTAGTGAAATTTGGAAACGTGGCCCCTGCCACTGTGTAAAAATTTTCCTATTTTTTTGGGACATTTTCCTTGATTTTTACTATTTTGAAAATCAAAAACACGCTTTTTTGTTACCGTGTGAATTGAAAAATCAAAGAAAAATATAAAACTTCTCTAAAAATTCTAAAAACATTAGGGATAGTTAGTTTTGGTGTTTTCTACCTTCTATCCAATTTTTGTGCTATTTAAATTTCAAAAATCCATAAAAATTGAAAAACCCTATAAATCTTATAAAAATCATTAAAATTATATAATATTCAAAAATATGCAAACTCTTTTCTTGTAGCTTAGTCTTTGAATATATTTTTCATAAAATTATCTCCAGATTTTAATAGACCAATTTTCTATTTTTAATTGGTCTTTCAAGTCTGGCTGCACATTGATCTTCTGTTTTCCCCTTTCTTGATTTTTATAAAATTAACTAAAAATTGAAAATTTCTAAAAAATTCACCAAAAACACTTAAAATTATAAAAAAAAACATAAAACAATTTTTATTTGAATTTTTGACTTTATTTTGAGTGTTTTATAAATATTTGTTTGTTGGCCTTTTCCTTGACTTTTATAATTCCTTTATAATTAAAAATCCAAAAAAATTAAAACAATTATCCAACAAAAAGATTTTTGTTTATTTTATTTAATTTTATTTTTAGACTACTTCGTAGGCCGTCTCGGCCATCTCGTGCTCCCTGAGTCCGACCCTGGTCGCTATACCAGGTTAATAAACTAGCGAGGACCGCTTCGTGTTTTATTGATTTTATCTTTGATTTGGTGGTTCTATATTTTTCTTATTGAGCTGAGTTCCGAGATCCGGGTCGCAACGACCCTTGTTCTATTACCTTCACCCGGGTCTTGGTTGATTTTTTGGCTCATCAGAATGACGCGGTTGCTAGGGAGCACGGCTTAGTAGTCTTGTTTTTTTTTATTTTTATTTCATTTTGTTTTCTCGCGGCTTTTTCCGTCACTTTTCAGTTTCCCACAACTTTTTGCGGCTTTTTCTTTTTCTCTGTTTTCCTTTTTCTTTTATTTTTGTTTTTGTTTGTTTTGCTTTATTTGTCTTTATTTTCACTTCTGCATATAGTGTCATTTTATTTTATTTTTATTGCTTGTCTTTTATTTTTATAATAATCTGGTTTGACACCTATGCTTGTTTGCTTGCGAGGGCCCGAGGATCGAGGCAGCTCTTCTCGAAGAGCTGACACAACTACGAGATTCGGAGGCGGATCCCTTCTGCACGGAGCAGCAGGAGAGCGCGAGGAGACGAGTAGGAGTGCGGGAGCGTAGCATAGCTTAGATTAGGTTTCTTTTCAGCACTATTATTAATTGTAATAATACAGGGACAGACTTGGACTTGGACTTTGGTGATTGCGAGGTCTGTTTCACCGAGCACCGGTGAGCTCGGGGGACCTCACCGAGTTTTTCGTCGATTTTTCATGTTTCTCGATTTTTCTTTTCTATTTAACTGCTTGTATGATTTTTGCGGTTTTGGCCTTAACTTAGGATTTTTATTGATTGAGTCATAATAATTAGGATCCAAACATTTAATATATGCTTGTGCCTATTAGACCGTAATTGGACCTAATGAAAAAATAATAAAGAAACGACTAATCTGGTCACTTGAGGGGTCCCGAGCCACTAGAGGTCGTATACAGCGTTGGCAGGACCCGCTGTGGAGGGCACCAATCATCATCTGAGACTGGACACCGACCCCTCCTATTGACCAATTAGTCATCGGTTCTCTCCATGTAGAAATTGCTCGCTTAAGTCCGATTTCCCCGTGCATCATATAGGTAGTTTATTTCCAGTCTTTTATGTTATGCGCAGATCATCCTGCATGTAGACTTCTGGAGTCAGGTACGCATTTCTTACTCTGCATGCATCATTGGTTTCTTGCGCATCGGCTTTTTCGTCTTCTCCCCCTATTTTCGGACTTAAATAACCAGGAGAATCGAAAAATTCGTTAAGCGTGTTTGATCTGAAAAATACCTAAAACCAAAAACTATAAAATTAGGACTGCTAAACACACTTGACCCTAAAAGACACCTCACTTAAAAATATGTCTTGGGGAGAGCAACCCCCTCATTGTCTGGTTTGGATGCATGAGAGAGTGACCCACACACTATGCTAGAGCCACATTGGAGCCTCGATTAGACTACCGGCCTTTTATACGTGACAGTCTGGTAGGCGGATTAGATTCCTATCAGGTCACGTAACCGCTCTGATATCCTGACATGATCACCTAAATAAAATTGACAAGATAATTGACCGAGCTCTTACGATCTTCAACTCAGCGTGGAGTAGGTGAAACTGAGGTTTGTTTGCTCATTTTATTTGTTTTCCTGATCTCATCCACCCGACTCTCCAGATCAAGATGATGGGCAGGAGGTCTCTTAGGCAGCCTCTGGCTGCACCGCTTTTTAGCACTCCAGCTCGTTCATCTAGGTTGGTTCATGAGAGCTGAGACCCACTCTCCGAACCCGAGTTCGATTCCGCCCTGTTCTCCCATGACCACCCTTCTTCCTGTCCTGAGATGCCAGTACCAGATGCGAGATAGCAGATAGATGATATTTCGGCACCTGAGTTTGGGTCTTTTGCCTTTGTAGAGACCATGGCCGGCAGCAGCGATGACCGCACTTGAGGTCCCCGACCAGAGCAGACTTACGTCCTGGACCAGTGTGCGATCAACATCACCCTAGTCGCCTTCCTCAAGATGATGCAGCAACAGATTAGGGATCAGGGTGCATTCATGATTGAGATGAGGAGAGAGATGGAGCGGATGAGAGTTGGCCGCGATCAGCGCGGGCCCGGGGGATATGGACCACAGATACCCAAGGAGCTGGCAGCTGCAGCAGCAACAAGAGCCAGACCGATGCGGGAGTTGCACAACCCCGGATCGATGTTGACACACCGGTGGGTAGTGCTTCCAACGATCGTGGGGGACTTCAAGTTCCTCCCACAAACACTTCAGAACCTTCCCCGCTTCCACGAGCTCGCCACTGAGGAGCCCCATCTACATCTCTTGGAGTTCGAGATGATCCGTAGTACAGTCCATGATCATCAGGTGGACGAGGACACCATCAGGATGATTGCTTTTCCTTTCTCCCTGGCAGACAGAGCAGCCAACTAGCTGAAGCACTTAGGGAGATTCGTATACACCTGGGAGCAGCTCCACACCGAGTACTTGAACAAATACTATCCACTCGGGCGGACCAATGCAGCGAGGGCCCTGATCAACAACTTCTCCATGCTCCCCAACGAGCAGTTTCACAAGGCATGGGAGAGGTTCAGAGAGCTTACAGATAGATGCCCGCACCACGACATTTCGAAGGCGAACCTAGTTCAGAGCTTCTTCTGCAGGTTGACACCAAATTTGCAGGGCCTGGTGAATGCTTCTTGTAGGGGATCCTACTTCACCAAGGATGAGGATCAGGTCTGGGCCATCTACGAGGAGATGGCTAAGAACTATATATTGATGTCCTAGACCCGACTCTACACTCAGGGATGCCCACAGCCACAGACCGTGTAGTTTCAGAGGATCGCATGGGTCGATGCCGGTCCTTCCACTTCATCTGCGGCAGCCGCACAGGACGAGTCCACAGCCGTAGACATGGGAATCATCAGCGAGAAGCTGGACCGGATCCAGTTGATAGAGAAGAAGCAGTGCCAAGGCATATCGCAGATGGATCAGATGGAGCAGACGCTGAGTGACATGAAGACACAACTCATGTGTCTTCAGGAGGCACAGGCGGCTTCTCTGCTCCGTCTTCAGGCACGATGAGATCCGAGCAGCAGTGGTAGCTCGTCCCAGCTCTCCAGTCAGCCTAGACAGGTTCAACTTGTACAGGCGGAGATGTACCAGCAGCCACAGACGTACTACCAGTCCCCACCATCCCCAGACACTCAGATGGTGGTCTACTAGCCGGATCAGCCCCTGGCAGTACTCCCGCCACCCTCCTACGAGTCGGAGCCATTGATGGATGTCAACGTGATTTGGTACGACCGCCCCCAGCCTGGTATCCGACAAGACCATCCCGGATTCCGCTGGTCAGCCAGAGGCACTAGTTCCCAATAGCAGCCTCCAGTTCAGGGTGGCCACTACGGCCTTCAGCGAGAGCAGCACCAGCCGCACCTAGTACCCCAGTAACAGTCATCCCCAGCCACAGCAGCAGTACAGTCCTCGTCCCTATCAGCAAGGACAACCTTGGAGGCGAGAGCAGCCTCAGTAGTATCATCCACAGTACCCCTCTCACCCGCACCAGCCGCGGCAGCCTCACTACCAACGAGGCCACCCATCAGGTTCTCATGGGCCGACCTATGAGAACCATGCCTTGGGATGATCTAGCATGGCTCATGACCGAGCAGTAGACTACCTTTAGACGGGAGATGGAGGAGTTCCGCCAGGAGATGCGGGAGATGGTGAGAGGGAAGGCCGCCATTCCTGCCCAGATTGAGCCAAACCCAAACAATCTGAAGAGGAAGTCTGAGCAAGTAGAGTTCACTGAGATTACCACTCCTAGTGCTTCCCTTGGTGATATGTCTGCATACATGTTTGATGTTGATTTTGTTACACTTAGGAGCGGTAAGATGCTAGCAGGCGGCGCCTTGCTTGAGCGACTTTCCCACGCCACTTCAGGAGTGCCAGGCGAGGAGGAGCGTGGTATTGACGCCGCAAGAGATGATGACGGTGGTGATGAAACCACCATGGATGTTGATCCAGCTGACGGTACTGAGGCCGTCGCTTCACCAGAGAGAGGAGGTGGTTCTGAGGCCACCACAGTTGCTGAGCCAGAGTGCAATACTGATGTCGCGAGTCGACATGCTGAGGGTGGTACTAAGGCCACCATTTTTACTTCTGCTAGTCTTGTTGTCTTTCCGTCTGTACATGTATCTCAGGACGTTTTCTGGAAATAACAGAAAGGGTTTGTTATTTTTGGATCCACATGTGTTGATTGATGATGTTCGTGTGGATTCTGTTGTTCATGAGCATGCCAGACCCTCTCCTAGTCCTTCATCTGAGAAGGACCCTGTGATCCCCCTTTCAACGAGCACTTTATATGGCAAAGGGGATGAAAATAGAAAATCAGAAAAAGAATCACCAGATAGAGTTCAGCCAGCAGATGATAGATAGATTCCATATACAGCTGACTCTTCAGGAGGCCTTGGAGCACATCCCCTCTACTCCAGAGATCACTCAGAGACAGGACCACAGTTAGGAGGAAGGGGAGGAACCATCAGTCTGAGATCCTTGTGCTTACTCGTTCCACTTGTTTCGCGATACAGAACTGTCTGCCAGCCAAGAGGCCAGATGCAGGAGCCCCGTATGTCAGATGCCACATCCATGAGCAGAGGTTCAACCACACTCTATTAGACAGTGGCTCTTCAATCAACCTACTTCCGGCAGCCCTTCTCGCCCGCTTCGAGTTGGGCACTCTACGACAAAGCAGGACGGTCCTTCAGTTTCCTGATCGATATGTCAAAAGGCCGAAGGGGTTGCTGAAGGACGTTGTCGTCACGATTCAGGGCCTGAAATTCCCCGTGGACTTCATTGTGTTGGACATGGAGATCCCTGAGTCTGTGACCGATACCCCAATCATTCTAGGACGCCCGTTCTTGGCCACAGCCAAGGCAGTGTCCGACCATGATAGTGGGAAGGTGTATTTTGCATCGAGGGCGAGAGTATACAAATAGAGATGGTCTAGGAGACTAGACCTAGAGATTCAGCTTGCTCAGAGCAGACTTCCGATTCAGAGCAGATGATAGAGGCAGGGAGAGACATCCACCAGGACTGCGATTTTGTGATCACAAAGGACGAGGCAGTTTGGGTAGATCCAGTCACACAGGCCATCCTCTCACCTTCAGAGTTCGTTGATGCAGAGACGCCAGTAAAGGAGAGCTTGGAGAGCGCATTCCTGGTCCAGGATACTTTTCAGGCAGCAGATTCGGTTTCCGACCGTGAAGATTTTTGTGAGTATGATATTAGATCCCTCAGAGTCAAATATTGATTGGGCAGAGTTCGATGATTTGATATCGTGTCTGACTTCCACTGAGCCTACATCTAGGGAGGAGATTGATTCCGTGTAGAGCAGAGACAGTCCAGCAGAGCAGCCTTTTCCAGATACAAACTCTGAGCGAGAGTTCTCATTTTTCCATGTAGATTTGGCAGCATTCACTCAGACCTTTCAGAGGCCATATCCGCCAGCACCTACTTGTCCAGAGCTAAAGCGCTACCATCGTCGCTGAAGTATAGGTTCCTTGCGGGTGAGGATGAGATGTACCCAGTCATTATCTCCATTGAACTGACTGGAGAGCAAGAATTTCGTCTGATGGGAGTTCTTGAAAAGAAATGCAAGGCGATAGGATGGAGTGTAGCTGATCTCCAAGGGATAAGTCTGGCCCTGTGCTCCCACCATATCTATCTCGAGGAGGACGCGAAGCCGTCACGTAAGTTCCAGTGGCGGCTGAACCTGAACCTTCGAGGATGTTGTCTTGAAGGAGATCTCGAAATGGTGGAGCGCCGATTTTTATCTACCCCATCTCCGACTCCAAGTGGGTCAGTCCGTTGCATGTGGTTCCCATGAAGATAGGCATCACTACAGTTGTCATCGAGCCTGGAGAGGAGATCGCTACCCGGGTACCCACTTCTTGGTGGGTCTGCGTGGATTACAGACGACTCAACCAGGCCACAAAGAAGGATCATTTCCCCCTGCCATTTATTGATCAGATCATAGAGAGGCTGGCAGGGAAGAGCCATTATTGTTTCTTGGATGGGTACTCCGACTATAATCAGGTGGCCATCGCGCCCGAGGACCAGGACAAGACCACTTTCACATGTCCCTTCAGGACATATGCATTCAGACGCATGCCATTTGGATTGTGCAACGCTCCGGTGACACTCCAGAGATGCATGTTGTCCATCTTTTCAGACATGGTGGGGGAGTGCTGGAGGTCTTCATTGATTTCTCGGTCTACGGCGATGGATTCGATTCTTGTCTTGACTGCCTAGACCGAGTCCTTCAGCGATGCATTGAGGTTCACCTTGTGTTGTCTTGGGAGAAGAGTCACTTATGGTGCTTGGCCATATCATCTCCAACAGGACATGGAGGTTGATCCGGCCAAGGTGGATGTCATTAGAAAACTCAATCTACCGTCCAAACTGCGGCAGTTATGGTCTTTTTCTGGGGCACGTTGGTTTTCTACAAGGCGCTTCATTCATGATTTTTAGTAGGATTGCCTGACCGTTGACTGATCTGCTGATGAAAGATATCGAGTTCCTATTGATGATAAGTATCTATCGTCCTTTGAGACTTTCAAGAGTCGTGTTGTAGAGGCTCCTGTTCTCCACCCACCTGATTGATCTCTCCCATTCGAGATCATGACGGATTCCTCCGATTTCGTCGTGGGGGCCGTGCTGGAACAGAGGAGGGATGGAGTCCCACTTGCTATTCACTACACTAGCCGTACTTTGGATGCCCGCCCAGCGGAACTATACAGTCACTGAGAAGGAGATGCTAGTCGTAGTTTTTGCCCTAGATAAGTTCAGATCTTACATCATTGGATCTAAGAGTGACCATATACACTAATCATATTGCCATTAGGTACCTCATGGAAAAGAAGGATGCCAAAGCCAGATTGACCCAGATGGATCCTTCTACTCCAAGAGTTTGATATAGAGATTAAGGATAAGCCCTGGAGTCAAGAATGTGGTGGCGGATCATCTCTCCCGATTAGAGTATCTTGAGGATTTCTGAGCAGACTGAGCCTATTTGTGAGACCTTCCCAGATGAGGCGATCCTTGCTATCGCCTCTCTCCTGTAGTACGCTGATATTGTGAACTTTCTTGTCGCCAAGAAAGTCTCACAAGATTGGCCCAGGCAGAGACTTGAGACCTTCCTCGCGAAGGCCAAGTTCTACAATTGGGAGGATCCCATCCTTTATCACGAAGGAGGGGATAGCGTCTGGCGTAGGTGCATTCCTCAGGAGGAGCACCACAGCGTCCTCACTTACTGGCACAAGCTTGAGGCAAGAGGACATCACTCTGGGAGGAGAACGGCACAGAAAGCGCTCCAATCCGGCCTATGGTGGCCTACCCTCTTTAAGGACTCCGATGAGTTCGTGAAGAGGTGTACTGACTGTCAGAGGATGGGCACTTTTGGACAACGTTGATATGATGCTGATGCAGCCCATTCACTTCTGTGAGGTTTTTGACGCATGGGGCATCAATTTGTGCGTCCATTCCCTAGGAGTCAAGGATTTTGAGTACATTCTGTTGGTTGTGGATTATGTTAGTCGTTTGGTTGAGGCCATCCCCGCCCGAACTGCAGATGCTAGGACTATTTGCAGATTTTTGAGGAAGAATATCATTTCACGGTTCGGGTCCCTCGAGTGTTGATATCTGACGGGGGGGGGCTCATTACGTCAACGACAAGGTAAAGGCCCTTGCTAGCGAGTTCAGCATAGACCATCGAGTAGCCACTCCATACCACCCTCAGACGAATGGTCTTGTTGAAGTGTCGAATAGGGAGATTAAGACTATATTACAGAAAGTCGTCCGTCCTGACCGAAAGGATTGGTCACAGCTTTTGGACTCGGTCTTGTGGCATATAGGACGTCTTACAAGACTCCTTTGGGTACATCTCCCTTTTGCCTCATTTATGGCAAGCCCTGCTATATACCTGTTAAGCTGAGACATAGGTCACTTTGGGTTGTTACAGATATACTTTTGGATCCATAGAGGTGTAGGAGATCAGAGGAGGGCGGAGTTAGCAGCCCTGAGGAGCTTTGTGATAACGCCTTTTCAAGCAGCCTACATTACAAGGAGAGAGAGAAGGAGTGGCATGATTCTCATATCAGCCACAAGCAGTTTGAGCCAGGACAGAGAGTATGGTTGTTTGATGTTAGGCTTCGTCTATTTCCAGGGAAGCTACAGAGCAAATGGAAGGGACCGTATTTGGTTAGAAAGCTACATGACAATGGGAGTATTGATATATCTGAGTTGTCTTCTGATGTTACCTTTCGAGTGAACGGCCATCGGCTCAAGCCATATCTAGATCATGAGTCGTGGATCGTTGATGTTGCCCCGATTCACTTTGCGTGAGATGTGGTCTCTTGACTCACATCTATTGCATCTCACGCTTGATTATCACTATTCCTCCGACTTGTATAAATCCAGTTGTCCATATCACTCTATTCTTTAGTCCCACGCCCCTTTTCTCATCTTATGATTATGTTGTACTTAGGGTGTACTTTACCCTAAGTATAGGGAGGTGTACGACTCTCGGGTATTCTATTGATTCTTTCTACCCCTGTTTTGTTGCCTATACTTAGGGACCATTTCACCCTATGTATAGGGGGGGTAGACCATGTACATCATTCTCACTCGGATTTCCCTTCGTGTACAGTCTGCTATACTTAAGATTATTAGATCCTAAGTATAGAGGGAAACCCGAGATCCTCTTGCATTTCTATTCTTTCATTCGTCTTTGTATATAGCCTTCCTTTTCACTTCCTTATACTAAGCACGAGTTATGTCTTCTTCATCGCTCTTGACTCTGAGGACATCGTTCGAGCTAAGTATAGGGGGTGTGTATATATTCCATATATACTTTAGCCATAACTCGTACTTTGTGTGAGTGTGTTAATAAATAAAAAATGGCTAAAACCCAAAAATCCATAAAAAATAAAAAAAATCCTTGTAAATAAACAATCTTTTATTGCACATACATAGCTAATTGTACAAATTATTTTTGTAAAAAATGTTTGTAAAAAACCTTTTTTGTAAATAGCTTGTAAAATATTTTCATATCAAAATTATGTATAGAGTACACAATTTTGTAAAATATTTTGAAAATCAAAAGTTTGCAAAAACCTTGTGTAAATTTTTGTAAATATTTTGCAAAACTTGCATTCATGCATACATCCATGTTTTAAAAACATTTTTCGAAAATTTTGCACATGTGTAAATAATGTGTAAATAGTATCTTTGTAAATATTTGTATAGTTTTTCCTGGATTATAGTTGACATTTAAACTAGCCTAGAATTAAATTGAAAAATGGAGCTTGGTTAATATCTTAATCCACCTAATTATAAGAGGAACCTTATAGGGCTTAGGGTTGAGACTTTTCAGGTTCATGGTGACTTAATTCTTTGAGTCCACTAGGCTATGAACATATGTCATCTCGATGAGCCTAAGTAGAGCACTTAACAACACACACATGACTCATATAGACAATGGCTTGACTTGGACCTGCACTTTACACTGAGCTCTCTACGGATGAGGTGGTGGGGAGGCAGTCTTCCTTGACTTGGGGTAGCATATGAGGGTAGTACTTCTAGGCGGAAACCTCTCTTCTTCTTATAGTGAAGGGAAGTTCATACTTGATCTATTTGCCATGAGGTCTAACGACAGAAGTTGTGGGTTGCAATAATGCTTCAAAAGAGGGATAGTCTACTGGCTCAAGAGAATAAACTCCTTATGTATATATGCTGCACTTTATAGATATGTTGTACAGATGCACATCAAAAATAATGCAAAAAGAAAAGAACTCCAAAAAAGTGGTGGGTCTGATAGAAAATTATAATCCCACCGGAGTGTATATAGTGCAATAAGCAAAGCTTGAGACTCATGTTCCATCTTATGTAGCTTGCAGCAGGGAGACTTAGCTACACTGGTTGAGCTCCCAGTGATACATGTCTACACTGGCCATGGTCCATTCTCTTCTTCCCCCTCTTCTTTAGCCGGTTGAACTTAAACTTAGAAGGGAATACCCTGCTCCTCGAGGAAAGAGTGGTCAGACTAGGGTCATAGAGTTACCTTGTTGGGGAAGGTTGTCAATTTGCTACTTCTGAGGTGGAGAGCTATACCTCACTTACACTGTACAAGGAAAGATTCATGGTCTTCAGGGTTTGTGCATGTAGACTTGTTCTGATTAGGATTATTGAGGAGTCTTGACTATAGATTAGTGGAACTTAGAGGCTATTAAGTTTTAAACCTAAGTCCAAATAAGGTTCCGACATATTAATAATCCAAAGATCTGACCGAGCTCCACATTTCAATTTAATGAAGGCTAGTTTAATAATCAGCATTGATCCTTGCATTTCCTCTCTTTTTCTTTTCCTTTTCTTTTTCCCTTCTTTTTTAAATAAGTGTTTGCTAAGGGACTAGCAAGTTAAGTATAGGGGGTGATGAATCCTCATTCATCACTCTTTATTCTTTCATATTAGCTAAAAACCTATGCAAAGCACCATGTAGATATGTGTAAATAGAATAAATTACCAAAATGCATGCATTGTGTAAATAGCAATAATTAGCATGTTTTTGTGCAAAAATAAAAGAATAAAGAAATAAATAAAAAGAGGGAAATATTTAGAATAAATGTTGAGTGACCTAATCCCAAGGGAGGACTCAGCATGGACCTGACTGCAAAAGAAACCAAGTAGAGGGAGATAGGGTCAATCATGCTTGTACATACACCTATATATATATAAATAATTTTATTTTTCCTCAAAATAAAAATGAAAATATGTTTTAGCACATTGTACATATTTATAAAAATAAAATAAAAATTAGAAAAATAAAAAAACCAAAAATATAATCCACACCTTGTATATATACCATGTACATATGTATAAAGATCTATTTACTTAACTAATGTAAATAAATCATAAAAATAAAATAAAAATATCTTTTTATTCAAATTTTTATGTTATAAATAAATAAAATATAAAATTAGAATAATTATACAAAAATAAACAATTAAAAATAAAAATAAAAAATACATGTGTGTATATACCTATATATAATAATAATATATTGTAAATATGTTATTTATTTTTCAAAAAAATAAATAAAAATCACTAAAAAATACTTTGAAAAATATAAACATTTTTCATGTTTAAACTTTTTCGAAATAAAATCACTTACTAATTTAAAATGAATTTTCAAATATTTAATAAATGGCGGCTTCTAATTGGTCCACAGGGGATGTTGACCCCCAGTCAACTCCCCCCCTGGACCACTCGACCCGGATCCCTGTGCCCCGACCCGATTTCTCAGATTTTTCCCGCGTCGATCCGCCTCCCATTCACCTAAACCCCATGCTCCATTTGATGATTGTTGATCCGAGACCCTCGCCCGATCATCTGCCTAGGGGTCAGTGCTTCATCATGCCCTGCCCGACCTCTTCTTGTCGGATCTTCACCACTATAAAACCTGAGCTCCACCACACTTTTCATGCATCTTTGGCTATCACCTTCATCTCCCAGGAGCTCCATTCCTCTCCCAAGAGTGACAGGTATCGGAGGAGAGTGTCGCAGCGAGGTTTCGTGTGCTGCAACCACTGATCCGGTGGTTTCACCGTCATGCTCCATCGCCGAGCGAGCTCGAGGCTCTGGCCCCGACGAGCCATCGAGGCAAAGATCCTAGGAGCTCTGTCATCTCCATCACAGTCGACCACGTTCATCAGGTAGTCCCGCTAGCTTCTCATTTCTACAATCTAGCTCCACCAGCTCCACCCTAGTGGCCGGAGCTCTGCCAGTCCATCCTATCCGTGCCGATCACCGCTCAGACTCATCGTCACCCTCCATACACGACGATCACCTCGAACTGAGCCATCCAAGCTTAGGTCGAGTTGGGTTCCATCTCTCACGTACGCCGGAACCCCCCTTCGACCATTCACGACACTTCCCTTTCCCTTTTGTCCAATAACCCCCGATGGAGTGCTCCTCCGAGCGAGAGCTTTGTTTCGCAGGTGAATAAGAGCAAGTACCCCTCTTGGTCGTGCTTCCATCCCTTCATCGGAGACGCTCCAGGTCGCTCCTCCTTTGCCGGAGGATCCGACCGTTGGAGGCTTCATCGGAGGACAACACTCGACGCGGAACGACATCGCGAGGAAGAATCACTTCTCCGATCTTCCATCGGCGGTTCGGATCTTCTCTCGATCGCCGGGAGAATCTCGCCTAGGAGGAGTTCTTCCTCATCCCGTCGCAGCCGTCGGATCACCCCGCATCACCAGTTCACATCTCCACCGTCTGTGCTCTGCCATATCAGGCCGTTAGATCCCTGATCTAACAGTCACATTCCTCCCACGTTCGCCATCGCGCCATCACCGTTGGATCGTCCATACGGTGTCAGCAAGGTCGTCCATCATCAACCATTCACCTCGCTACATCTCGCACGGACGCGCCCCTCACGCGCCTCGGTTGGGTAATTGTGCCCATACCCATGTAGCTTTTAGTAGTTTTTATTTAGTCTATTAAATAAGTTTGCACTATTGGACTATTTGCATGTATGGACCTCTAGTTTTATCTATTTGCATTTTCATCCCTGCATGTGTGAGACACGTGCTTTGTCACGTGATATTTTAGACATATTGCAAGTATGGGCTTGGGTTTTCTGCTATGTTATGAAATGAAATTTAGTTTCTGAAATTTGCAGTTATACCCATGTGTGTGGTTTTAATTGAGCATGTACTGATTGTTTGGGATTTTTACACTTCCAACCCTGAGGTTTTCGTACGTGTTATATATCAGCCCCTGGAATTATGTTTTCTTACATTTAGGTCCATGTGTGATGTAGCTCTTTTATTAGTTGGATAAAATAACAAATAAACTCCAAAATCTAGTGAAATTTGGACACGTGGCCCCTGCCACTGTGTAAAAATTTCCCTATTTTTGGGACATTTTCCTTGCTTTTTGCTATTTTTAAAAAATCAAAAACACGCATTTTTGTTACTGTGTGAATTAAAAAAATCAAAGAAAAATATAAAACTTCTCTAAAAATTCTAAAAAAATTAGGGATAGTTAGTTTTGGTGTTTTCTACCTTCTATCCAATTTTTGTGCTATTTGGATTTATAAAACCCATAAAAATTGAAAAACTTAAAAATCATTAAAAATTATATAAAAATAAAAAAAATGCAAACTCTTTTTCTGTAGCTTAGTCTTTGTATATATTCTTCAAAATTGTCTCCAGATTTTAATAGACCAATTATCTATTTTTAATTGGTCTTTCTAGTCTGGTTGCACATTGATCTCATGTTTTCCCCTTTCTTGATTTTTTATAAAAATTAACTAAAAATTGAAAAATTCTGAAAAATTCACCAAAAATACTTACAAATATAAAAAAATATAAAAACAATTTTTATTTGAATTTTTGACTTTATTTTGAGTGTTTTATAAATAATTGTTTGTTGGCCTTTTCCTTGATTTTTATAATTCATTTATAATTAAAAATCCAAAAAAAATTAAAACAATTAAAATCCACCAAAAAGATTTTTATTTATTTTATTTTATTTTTAGACTACTTCGTAGGCTGTCTCAGCCATCTCGTGCTCCTTGAGTCCGACCCTGGTCGCTGTACCTGGTTAATAAACTAGCGAGGACTGCTTCGTGTTTTATTGATTTTATCTTTTATTTTGGTGGTTCTATATTTTTCTTGTTGAGCTGAGTTCTGAGATTCGGGTCGCAACGACCCTTGTTCTATTGCCTTCACACGGGTCTTGGTTGATTTTTCGGCCCATCAACAAGACACTACATTTCCTTTGACATGTTCTAGATGCTGCTTCATTCTATTTATACCACCCTTTACAATCTTGCCACAAAGTCCACATGTGACTATATTTGGATCAGTCTTTGATGCGACGAATGCGTATTTCCAATCGATATCAGTAGATCCCAATGGGACATGACGGGCCGATGATGCATCTCTAATAACTTCAGGATTTGGTTGAGAGGCCATTGCTGCCATAATGATCACATATTAAAAAGAAATCAAACTTTTTTGTATAAATTAAATGATAAACTTACAAAGTGAGCCACTAATGTGTTCAGAAATTCAAAACTTCACAGCGTGAAATGTTACACTTATGAGAAATCTGTTAAGATAGATTTTGAGAAGCAAGTTGTTTGTACAGCAGCACTTTTCTGTATTTCAAAGAGACCAGTTCCTAAGATATCTTTAATATTGGAATACTTCAGTCAATTTGAGACAACACAACGAAAAATCACTCTACTAAATTAATTTCTACATTCAAAAACCAGGGAATAGCCAGAACACAACTGCATAAGAAAATGGAAATTACATATAATCTATCTGACTCGAATTGGAATTTGAAAGCTTGTAGTAAGCATCTGTGAGGAAAATTGTTTTGTTTATTTTGGGTTATGGACAAGCTAAAAACACAATCATTAGTAATCATACAATGCTCTGGAAAGTATTAACATTTGAGTCCAACTATTAGATTAACAGAGGTTGATGTTGGTATATAACTTGAATAAAGCAGATTTGGCGAAGGATATATAACTTGAATAACTTGGAATCTCGACTTACAGTGGTGAAGGATCAAAGGTGTGAAGGAATCTCGACTTACAGGTGTCGGCGGTGGCGAGGGTAGCGAGCAGGCTCGTGAACAATAGGAAAAGGCTCGACTGGAGGTGTTGGCGAAGCCAAGGATGGTGGAGGCAAACGACGAGCGGAGCCGAGAAGGCGATGGAGGTTGGCGACTTGGCAGAGGCACAAAGCTAGGGCTCATTAGGTCGGGTGTCGAGGGTGCGAAAGGGTTTGAGGGTATGCGAGGGGGACTAGGGGTTCGATTAGGGTCCGGGGTATCTTGTTAGGTTAGGTTTTTAAAAAGTTTTATTTGAAAAATGGGCGCATAACCGGCCGCCTATATGGCATACTCGGCCGAGTATGCGGCCTAGCCCGCTTATAGCCCGATCTAGTCATACTCGGAGCGATGGGGCTTCCGCATCCAAGTATGCGACCGAGTATGCGGTATACTCGGCCGCTTTCCTGAACACTCCAACCACCTGATTGGTCTCTCACATTCAAGATTATAATGGATGCATCTGATTTCGCTGTTGGGGTTGTACGAGGGAATCACGGGTATGGACTTCCATTTGTAATTCACTATTCCAACAAAACACCAGATGGGGCCCAAAAGAACTACACTATGACTGAGAAAGAGCTGTTGGTCTTGGTATTTGCCTTAGAAAAATTCAGACAACATCTTCTTGGATCCAAAGTAATCATCTTCACTTACCACTCTGCCATCAGGTATCTTTAGCAAAAGAAGGAGGCCAAATCACATCTGCTCCGTTGGATCCTTCTGCTCTAGGAATTTGATTTGGAAATAAGGGAAAAATCCGGAGTCAAAAATGTGGTGGTGGCTCACTTATCTAGAATTGAATGCCCAATTATTCTCCTGGGTGATGCACCTATCTCAGACACGTTTCAGGATGAGTCGGTATTGAGTGTCGCCTCACGCCCCTAGTATGTTTATATTGTGAACTACCTTGTTTCTGAGGTGGTCCCGTAAGATTGGAACAAATACAAGAAGGGCAAATTTTTATCCGACATCCATTTCTATTAGTGGGAAGATCCGTACCTTTTTAAGGAGGTGCGGATTGTATCTGTAAATGGTGCATCCCTTGGGAATAATACACTAGTGTCCTCAGGTGTTATCATAAGCTCGAAGTAGGAGGACACCATTCTAGAAATCAGACGGCATTTAAGGTATTACAGTATGGCCTCTGGTGGCCTACACTTTTTAAGGAAGCAACAATATATATATGAAATGTTGGACTTACAATCAGAAGATGGGAGGGACTCGTGTGTCCAAAGACTCAATGTCTCTCAAGTACATTTAGATCTCGGATGTTTCTTATGCTTGGAGCATTGAATTTATGGTCACATTTCCCAATAGTCAGGGTTTTGAAAAGATCCTTCCTATTGTATTATGCGATCCATTGGGTGGAAGCTATCCCCATCCGAGACGCTGATAAGTTTACTTTTGTCACTTTCTCAAGAACAACATCATCTCACGGTTCGGAATCCAGAAAATCTCGATATCATATGGGGGCAATGATTTTGTGAACAAAGAAGCGGACAACTTGCTAAGGAGTATGGTATCAACAATCGCATCACCTCTCTTAACCATCCACAATCAAATATCTTGGCCGAATTATCGAATAGGAAGATCAAGACTATATTGCAAGAGCTTGTATGCCTTGATAGAAAGAACCGGACTTAAATACTTGATTCTGTTCTATGGGCTTATCGCATGGCCTACAAGATTCCTCTAGAGATGTCTCCCTATCGATTTGTTTATGGGAGCCATGCCACCTTTCTGTTAAATTAATTCATAAATCATTATGGGCAATGAAGATCTACAATCTCGACTCAAAGAAAAGTGTTCACAATCAGAAAGAATATCTGAATAGAATCTTAAAATTTTGTGATTATGCCTACGAAAACATCCTGATGTACAAGGAGAAAGTCAAGTGCTGGCACGACATGTGCATCCGAAGGAAGACTTTCGAGTCGAGTGACAAATCCCCATATCATCACCTTTATTCTTTCATATTGATCTTAAACCCTTAGCCAAATGCATGTAATAATTTATACAAAATAAAACTCAATAATTGACACTTAAATACAGTATGTATATATATACTTAAAATAAAAGAATAAAGGAAATGAAATAAAAGGAAAGGAAATGAAGTATCAAAGACACGGAATGACTAGACTCTGAGACCAAGGCAATATTGACTTGATCGACAAGGAATAAAGTAAGGGGAGATAGGGCACTCAAACTGTAAATAAAACTCCTCAAAACCCTAATTTTATTCATCAATAAATACCCATTGGGATTTTTACCAAGCAGATCCTATAATCTTTATAAATTACCTCCACGGCCTTTGAAATAACCTAATTTCCCCCTCGACCCTGTAAACTTGCTAACCCTTACCCCATAAACTCTGCGGTTGACTCCCATCAATTCAGCCGTTAAATTTAACTGGATTCTGTGGAAAAAGAGGTGTAAGTTTCCCTTTTTGTTTGATAAATTTACAAAAATGCCATCTTCCTCCACCTCTTCTTCTTTCCCCTCCTCTTCCTCCTCCCTCCCCCTGTTCCTCTACCTCCGCCCCCAGCCGCCTCCCCCTGAAGGATATGGAATAATCCTCAAGTGCATCACGGAAGCGTAAGCGTCATATGGAATACGATGAAGAACGACTAGTCATACTAGTTATTCTATGCAACGAAATTTAAAAATTTTCATACGATGAAACCACATGATCCAAGAACGATTCTCGGATCGTTTCATCTAGAACCACAACAAGTATAAAGGAATACCTCTTGAAGCATGGTTGATCGAGTCTCTACGAAAAGATACCTCCTGTCTCAAGTCCAATCATCGGAGAAGATGCTTGTGAGCGCGGGGATGAGTCGCTGATGAATCCACGATTCATCATCTCAATATCTTAATCTTAGCAAAATCCACGAGTAAATTCCCCAATAAATGTATACAAAATCCATAAATTAACAAAATGACTCTTGTAAATAAAATACATTAATTATTGTATATTATATTGTATAAAATAAATTAACAATAAAAAACCACAAATTAAAGGAGTTTTTCACCTGTAAATAGCCCAAAACTTCATGGATTTTTAATAATTTCATTTCAACTCCTTTTTAGCTAATTCTTTCTCTAACTTGTTCATAACAATGTATATAAAAATACAAAAATATAAAATAATTTTAACTCAAATAAACACTCCTAGATCCCAAAGAGAAAAGGTCGTAAAGTCCAACTTCCAAGCCAAATTCCCGCTCCGTTTGAACTCCAAATTCATCCAACTCACTTTTAAAGTTCAAGTTAGAAAATTATCTATCCAATGGAAGTGGTTTCATTAAAATCGGAGCTCATTTGCAAAAGTTGGGTTTTGGGACCTAGATGTACATTGTATATTATGTATATTCATCATTTCTTCATTTTTTATTTTATCTTTCCTAATTATTAAAAATACAAAAAAATTATAGTTGTGTTGTATTTTGATTATACTATTTTACTATATTTTTCCATTGTAAATATTCTTATTAAAAAGACAAAAAATACATATTAGAAAAGCAAACAAAAAATGAACATGTTGTATGTATTCCCTTGTAAATTCCCCACTATTTTTTTCATTCTTTATATTTTTTATTGTATTTAAAGTAGATTACTTTATTTCATTTTATTTATTTAATTATTTTACAATCTCTACAATAACCACCAATTCAACTCCATTATTCCACCATTTTTTCAACTTCCCATTCAACTCCATTAATAATTCAACCTCCCATTTAACTCCACCACTTTAATAACCTCTCATTCCATTTCCTTTATATACATCTCATTCTCCTCATTTTTGCCTTTGATCCATCTTTATGTGAGGAGAGCCTAGTTCCCAGAGTTGAATCTGTGACAGCGACGCAACCGCGGTCGAGCGACGACAGCCCTCTCTCCGGTGAGATCCGTTGGTTTTTTGGCCAACATCGCAGCCGCAACCGCGCGCTGCTCGAGCTCATCGCACGTCGGCGATTCAAGCGCAGACCGTGCTCTCGTGAGCACATCATAGGTGATCGTCTCCATCTTAGGTAATTTTATTTTCATCTTGTTGTCATTATTTTTATCTTTGTATTTTTTATTACATCATAGCATCACCATTCACCCTACATTTGTTCTACATATTAATCTCCACCCCTATCATCCCACTTTTTTTTCTTTTCTTCACATCATTTACATTCCCTGTTTAAACAAAATTATAAAAAATTTTAAAATCTAAAACAAAACAAAAAAATATAACATCAAAAAAATTAAAAAAATAAAAAAATAAACGGACAAGGGAAGCAGCAGCAGCAGCGCCGCCGTTGCCGCTCCCCTGCAACCTCACAGCCCACCACCGGCGAGAGCCGCCACGCCACCCAAGGCAGTGACGCCGCGACTCCGCCACGCCTCGATGCCGGCCAGCAGCTCGTCCGCCCACGCCCCTTGCGCATGTCCTCGTCGCCAGCCAGCAGCCCCCGACGGAAACCTCCGCCCTAGCGTCGAGGCTCTCTACAGCCGCCACTCCCCTCGTCCTCCTCCGTTCCTCCGCGTGCCGCCGGCCGCACGCCCACCGATGTGCGTGGCCGCGATCGGCGCCGCTGGCCGCCCAACCCCTTTGGGTTCTTTTCCACCTACGTACCAAGGAAGAAGGAAAGGTATTTTTTATTTCATTTATTATGTAAAAATTGCACATGATTCCCATCTTGTTCTTGTAATTGCAAATCAGTCCCTGTAATTATTTTGTTCTATTTAAGTTTATTTTCGTATTTGCATGGATACTCATGTGTTTGACCATTCATTTTGGACGTCTGTATTGCACAATTTTATTCAATGAAATCTTTTTTGATGTTGAGCAACTAATTGTCTACATTCTGAATATTTATTTGTATTTTTGTGAGTTGTGGGTAATTAATTAAAAATTCTTAACTGAAATATTACATATTTTACCCAATATAGACTCTTAAATTTTATCTCACATACGGTTGCTCTAAAAAATCCACAAAAATTAAGAATGATGCCTTGAAGAGTGTTTAACTTACTATCCAAATTTCATCTAAAGTGGAGATGTCTTGTGCCTGAAATAAATTGTAGAGTGATTTTAGTATTTGATTTTTATTTAAATCCACGTACATCATTTTTGTGAAATTTCAAGTCTCCTGGATTCTATATGAAAATATCTTTTTGAGATAATTCGCACTCTGATTAATTTGACATTGTGGATTTATTAGAATTTATTTACTCATTGTCACTCTGATTTCACTAAAAATCCATAAAAAATTCATAATTTGTCAAACAATTCCAAAAGTATTACTGTAGCTTCCTTTTATGATGTTTTCATTCCAGTAAACTTTTCATAATTTTTGCTTACTGTTTGTGTCAAAAGTTTCGAAAAAAAACCATAAAAAGTGTGTATTTTTCGTTGTTGCATTTTAACCCATAAAATTTCAAAAAATGTGTTTTGCATTCATCACCGGATTAAGATTCTAGAAAAAATACGAATTGGCTAAATTGGACTTCTTTTCCATTAAAATTAATTTAGCCTTGTTTGTGTTTTTTAAGTGTCATAATTCACTTACACTTGACTTCTTTTTGCATAAAAAGTTCTAAAAAACAGCATTTGGAAATCTAGATCTTAAATTTCAAATTATCCCCAAAGTTGTTCCTCCTTGTGTTCGTCCCCGGACTTGCCCGGGATATAAATTAAGCCGATACACTCTTCACAGAGATGCTTCTCTCAGTTCTGACTGAATCGCTAAGTACATGTATTACAATGAACCAAAATTAAATATCATATTTGACGACCCGTCAGATGACGCCGTTGTCGGGGAGGCAAACGACTTAGGGACTATTTTGAAAATTTGGATTTAGATTTCACTTACTCGGGTAGTCTGACCCCCGAGGCCACTTGTATTTATTCCATTTTTTCGCAATTATTTTTGTTCTCATTTTTATATATATTTTATTGTTTATCTCTCTAATCTAAATCTTATTTTCCTTGCGAGGGTCCGGTGCACTTGGAGTGCAACGGAGGTCAACGGACGCGACGCGTGCCAACTGCTGAGGAGCTAGGAGAATTTATTTATTTCGAGAGAGCTTTTGTAAATTTGTGTAATTATTTAGCTTGCTCCTTTATAGCGTCTCTTGTTTGAGAGCTCGCGTGTGTAAAAAAGACTTGGACATTATTTGTGGTGTGTCGAGACCTATTTCACTCTATGTTGAGGGTGGGGCTCGACTTGGGTGGCGAACTTAAGGATTAGGCATACGGTAGTATAGCATCAAATTTGTTTGTACCCATCGTAAATTAGGCCACACATATCTTAGAAGATTCACTTATCATATAAGATTCATAATGAGACGCACATAGACACGTACTACTTAGCTCAAATCAAATCAATTCTTTCCCCGCTAATAGTATACTGTTTAGGTGTGGTTTTCTCGATCTGCATGCATTTAGTGTAATATTTACAAATTCAGTTTTGCATAACGCATGAAGAGTGTTGGGATTCACTGTAAGTATACCTTCTTCTGAGCATGCATCATAGTTTCTCGTTTGCATTCTGATTTCCGGTTTCCCTCTTGTTTTACAACTTAAGGTCAAAAGGAAATTGGGATTGAACGATAGATGTGTTTGTGTGTTCATATAAATTTCAAGTGATAACCTAACTCTAATATTGGGACTGAATTGAGCAGGTCGATTAAATAATTGGAATAAAAAGAACCCTTGCTCTCGGGTGCATAAAGCCCTCATAGTTTGTTTTACTTACAAGTGAGAGAGAGACGACCCTAAAATAGAGCCAAGTCTGGATTGCTTACTTACTATTGGTTCTTTCTTTTTAGGCGATTAGCTATTTTTTAGTGAGGAATACGGGTAGCTGGTAAACGGTCCGGACTTCCTTAGTAGAGTGAGAGGTTTAGAGGATGCCTTAGACCTCAAGGAACAGGTAGCCGTATTTATACGGTCCGTACTTACTCCTATACTGGTTGAAAGTAGGTCAAACTAGTCATAAGAACCGGGCCAGTGTGTAGGAAAATACGGGCACCTAACAGCTCGTTAATCTTTCCAAGATTGTAATCTCACCAACTAAAATTGACCAGATAATTCGGCCGAACTCTTACGGCCATCACGTGTTGAGTTGGTGAAATTGAGGGTTTGAATTGTGTGAGTTCACTCCGCACATTTACGTGCACCATAGAACTAGCGCCTCATTGAACATCGTGTTCTAATCGATTCTTTTGACATCGAAGATGATTGATTGGGGGATATTTATTCGGACTTTGCGAATCTCTCGTTGAACCCTTCAAGAAGTACGTCTTCACAGTTCCATGCGCAACTTGGACCAACCTGTACTCAAGACCCTCTTGAGCACAGGATGACTCACTATCGGGATGGTTACTCTCAAACCATTCCATTTCTCTCTTCCCACCTCACCGAGGAAGACTATCGCCTTGGTGAGAATATCATGATTCATAAATCCTCTTCTAATCAAGAACACATTGCTGATTCAGGCCATAAAGAAGATTCAAGGAAAATGCCTCCAAAGAAGAAAGAAGAGGAGGAAGAGAACCATGAAGACACATTGAGATTGGTACTAGCCAGATTAGCTGCATCTGAGCAGCAACACACACTACACCGAGCTCAGTTAGGACAACTAAATGTTGGGGTCGCACCTCCAATGGATGCGGCGTATAACCCCGGATAATATAAAGTTCATAACTACTTGAGTCCGGCCGAACCCACTGTTGACTTTGAATTGAAGCCGCATTTTCTGAACTTGCTGCCACATTTTGATGGGAATGCTTCTGAGGAACCATATGCATTCCTAAGGGACTTTGAGCTTATTTGTGCTAACCTCAAACATAATAATGTTAGCCAGGATTATATTAGGCTCAAAGCCCTTCCATTTGCCTTGGGTGGAAAAGCTGACTATTGGGTGAAGAATTTTGGGATTACTTTCACCACTTATGCCCAGTTTAAGAACCTGTTTTTGAAGAAGTTCTACCCGTTGAGTAGAACTAACATGATGAGGATGCGCATTACGAGCTTTTCTCAAATACCCCATGAAGCCTTTTGTGATGCTTGGGAAAGATTCAAAGACATCCTATAGAAGTGTCCCTGTCATGGATTAGATGACAACATCTTGGTCCAGTCGTTCTTTACTGGTCTCAACCCTGAGATGCAGGGTTTAGTGAGCGCTGCTTGTGGAGGCATCTATACATCACGAGGAGAGGATACCGTCGAGCAGATGGCTGAAACTAGCCGCTCACATATGGCTAGTAGGGCCTATACACCATCCCCCAGTTCACTCTCATCTAGAGGGGGAAAATCAGTTGTTATCGATCTCTCTTAGGATGTGATCCCTAGCATGGGACTCCTTGCTGACAAGATTACTGTATTCGAGAGGATCGACAGGAGGATTGATGAGTTAGACCGGAGCGTCTCCAAACTTCCAAAACAGATGGAGGAGTTGACTGAGAAGGTATCTAAGATAAAGATACCTGCCGTGACTGCACATGTTGCTCCTGTTTACCGAGTTCACCATGTTCAGGATCAGTTGGTGTCAGGGCAACCCCAGCCATGGGAGCAGGACCAATCCTACGCCCACTCCTACCAGCAGCCACCTCCATTAGCAGAGATAGTTTAGGAGGAGCCTCCACCGGTTTGGGAGGTGAATTGGATATGGTATACTCAAGACCCTGCCAGGCAGGGAAGTACGGGAGACCGACAGACCTATCAGCGTCCCCCGACCTTTCACAACATCGCATTCTCCTCCGCACCACCTCCTTCACAGCAGAGCCCTGGATTCCAGCCACCCCAGTAGGAATGGCAGCAGTACCAGCAGCATGGCCGACAGGGCCATTACTAGGTGGGTCAGCAGGGCCCGCAACCCCAGCAGCAGTAGAGGCAGTACTCTGGCCAGCAGGGCCAGTCTTCCCGTTCTTCTTCCCAGTCTTATCCACTTCCTTCTTCGTCTAGTCCCGTGGATATACAGAAGCAGATACTTGACGAGCTACATTCCTACATGAACGAGATTCATGACTTACGGGTGGATGTCAACCGCATGTCCAGATGGCGAGACGAGCAGACCGCACCCTCTACCTCTATCCCAGCCCAAGTTCAGGCTAACCCCAATAGCCTGAACCGTTCTAGTTCTCAGCAGCACTTTGGTCAGGTATACTATTCAGCATCTCCTAGATCTGAACATGAGATTCTTTCATGTGACGAGGATAATCACATGTCACTCAGGAGCGGAAGGACCGTGGCCGTACCTGACCGGGCAAGGGACACGAGGAGGGGCATCTCTGGAGCTCTACCTGAGGAGTCTTTAGAGGACAAGGAGGAGAGGCGTCATATTTCGGAGCCCCATCAGCACCATTCAAGGATTTCCACTCATAGAGCCGAGAGGAGGAGGAGAGCGTGTATGCAGCATCGTCAGCATGGATATTCTTCTGAGTCTATGGAGGACCTTGCATCTCCGGTTGTGGCTGATACAACGCCAGCTTCTATTCCACAACCTGTAGTAGATAGTTTTGATTTCGATTCCATGTTGCATCAAAAAGATTCTTGTATGAAGAACTTTGTTTCAATTAATGCCAAGAATGATATTTCAGTTCATGATTCAGACTCTTCATCCTCTGTTTCCCTAGCTTCAATCCCTTCCCCCTGCTCTTACGGCAGGAAAGAGCGTCAAAAAGATTCATAAAGATGACCCTGATATGGCACGGTTTTGTAAAGAGAACATCACAGTTAAGGTGTCATTTGATGAATATGTGGCTAACCATCCTGTATTCCAAAAATACCTTAAGGTGAGATGCACACCTACAAGGGTTCGCAGGAAGAAAGATAACTGAAATATAAAGACACATGTCTTATCAGTAGCCACAACCTATTGTCTCAAGAATCAGACTTTACCAAAGAAAAAGAGAGACATGGGTGCTCACTATGTGGAGAGTCGTATTGACGACAATGCATTTGCACGCACACTCTTAGATAGCGGTTCTTCAATCAACTTGCTTCCATTAGCATTATATCAGAAATTGGAGTTGGGACCACTTCGCAAATCTAGAGCTTTACTCCAATTCGTTGATCGTTCAGTGAAGAGACCTAAGGGAGAAGTGAAGAACGTCATTATCTCGATTGAGGGGCAGAACTATCAGGTTGACTTCACAGTCTTGGACATGGAGACCCCCAATCATTGGAGAGAATCTTAGGTCATTCTCGGGCGACCCTTCCTTAGGACCGCAGGCACAGCTTTCGATTACGGTACGGGAATTATGAAGTTTCGTTCTCCAGGTAAAGAAGTGAACCTTGAGATGAAGCAAACCAAGTGTCATTGACCTGATTCAGAGAGTAGCACAGAGTACTCATCTTCAGAGGCAGATTGCAGTATGATTAGCACAGTTGGGATTTGGGGACAGATTCCTTCAGGACAGAGCGAGACCCTTTCATCTAGAAAGGGCATAGTGGATGATGCAGTTTGCCAGGTATTGTCTGATCTTGTGAGAGATGCATCGACCTATTCTCATGATGACAAAGAGATCCAGTTGGATCTGTTAGTTCCATTCCCTTCAGAAACTATCATGGGACATAGATGATGAGTCGGACACGACTTTGGCCGAACTACCGCGTTTCTTTGGCGATCTGACTCCCCTTACTTCTGAGTTGGTGGCGAGTACTACTCAGCTTAGCCCACCTTCATGCAGCACAGAACCAGATTCAGATTCAGTTCAGTCAGATCTGCTTGATGATACCACATTGCCAGAACTGAAATCACTACCTCCTATACTCAAGTATGCCTTTCTTGCGGAACCCAAAGAGAGATATCCTGTCATCATTAGCTCAGACTTGACTTTAGAACAGGAGTCTAGGTTGTTAGAGGTCTTAGAGAGGAATCGCAAAGCAATAGGCTGGACAGTATCGGATCTCGTGGGCATCAACCTCGCTCTCTGCTTGCACCACATTTTTACTAAGGATAATGTGAGACCTTCCCGTGAGTTCTAGAGGAGACTTAATCCCAATCTACGGGAAGTGGTGAAGAAAGAGATTGAGAAATGGTGCAAAGCAGGGTTTATATACCCTATTTCTGACTCCAAGTGGGTGGCCCCGCTTCATGTTGTCCCGAAGAAGTCGGGAATACAGATGGTCACCAACGAGGAGGGGTAGAGATCGAGACACGAGTACCCACATCGTGGCGTGTCTGTGTTGACTATAGGCGCTTGAATGCCGCGACCAAGAAAGATCATTTTCCCTTATCATTTATTGATCAGATCTTGGAGAGAATCGTAGGGAAAGAGTTCTTCTATTTTCTTGACGGGTACTCTGGCTACAACCAGGTGGCCATAGCCCATGAGGACCAGGAAAAGACCACATTCACATGTCCATTTGGCACTTATGCTTTCAGGCGTATGCCATTCGGGCTCTACAATGCCCCGGGCACATTTTAGCGGTGCATGATAGCCATATTTGCCGAGATGGTGGGAGATTTCCTGGAAGTGTTCATGTATGACTTCTCGGTCCATGGTGATTCTTTTGATACATGTCTAGCGCACTTGGACCAAGTCCTTACGAGGTGTTGAGAGGTGAATCTGGTACTCTCCTGGGAGAAGAGTCACTTTATGGTGACGGAGGGTATCGTGTTGGGGCATGTCATCTCCAAAAGGGGAATGGAGGTTGACCATGCCAAGGTGGAGGTGATCAAGAAACTCGATCCACCTACCAACGTGAAGTCAGTGCGGTCATTCTTAGGGCATGTTGGATTCTATAGGAGATTCATTCAAGATTTTTCAAAGATCGCCCGCCCACTGACTGAGCTCTTAGGAAAAGACAAAGAGTTCGTTGTAGATCACAGGTGTTTGGAGGCCTTTGAGCTCTTGAAGAGGAAGATTTGTGCCTCGCCTATCCTACAAGCTCCTGACTGGTCTCTCCCTTTTGAGATCATGACTGACGCTTCAGATTTCGCTATAGGAGCTGTGTTAGGACAACAGCGAGAGGGGATCTTGTTTGCGATCCACTACGCGAGCAAAGTATTAGATCTTACACAGAAGAATTATATAGTGACTGAAAAGGAAATGCTCGTTGTAGTATGGACCCTCGAGAAGTTCAGATCATATATTTTGGGCTCTAAGGTGACAATTTACACCAATCACACATCTATTCGATATTTAATGGAAAAGAAGGACGCGAAGGCGTGTCTTCTTAGGTGGATTTTACTCCTCCAGGAATTTGATGTGGAGATAAAAGATAAACCTGGAGTGAAGAATGTTGTGGCTGATCACCTTTCTGAGATTGAACTTAAGGATTCTCCTAATTATGAGCGGATTAGAGAGACCTTCTCAGATGAGTCAATTTGTGTTATTGACTCACTCCCGTGGTATGCCAACATGGTGAACTATCTTGTCTCCAAGCAGGTTCCCCATGGTTGGACTAGGAGCAGCATTGATCGTCTGAAGTCGCATTCGAGGAGATACCACTGGGACGATCCTTTCCTTTTCTTCGAAGGACCGGACTGTGATTGAAGAAGGTGTATTCCTCAGGAGGAATACCAGTGTCCTCACATATTGTCATTCACTTGAGGGTGGAGGACACCATTCGGGAAAGAGAACCGCTCACAAAGTACTTCAATGTGGATTTTATTGGCCGACCTTGTTTAGAGATGCTATTGATTTTGTACGGTCGTGCCTGATCTGTCAAAGGATGGGAAGGACAGTTGGACAAAGAGATGAGATGCCCATATAACCGATGATTATTTGTGATGTTTTTGATGCATGGGGCATAGATTTTATGGATCCCTTTCCCAACAACCAAGGACATGAGTACATATTTTTGGTGGTTGATTATCTATCTAGGTGGGTGGAGGCTATCCCAACCCGAACCGCAGACAGCAAGACTATCTGTAAGTTTGTGAGAGACCATATTATTGCTAGGTTCGGGGTGCCAAAAGTTTTGATATCTGATGGGGTAGCCACTTTGTGAATCGAGATATGAGATCTTTAGCTAAGGACTATGGATTTAAGCATAGCGTTACTAGTCCTTACCACCCACAGTCCAACGGCATGGCACAGGTTTCGAACAGAGAGGTGAAGAGTATTTTGCAGAAGTTGGTTCGTCCCAATAGGAAGAACTGGTCTCAGCTTTTGAACCAAGTTCTATGGGCCTAAAGGACAGCCTACAAGACACCATTGTGTACTTCACCATTTAGAATGATCTATGGCAAGCCATGCCATTTGCCCGCAGAATTGATTCAAAAATCCCAATGGGCAATTAAAAAGATTAATTGGAGTTGTCACCTAGGGAAGCTTTGCCGAGACTTGAACTTGAACGAGCTTGTGGAAATCCGAAACAGGGCATATGACAACAGTTTGATTTATAAGGACAAAGTAAAGAGATGGCATGATCAACACATTAGGTGCAAAGACTTTGTCCCTGGACAAAAGGTATGGTTGTTCAATGCTAGGTTGAAGATGTTCCATGGGAAGCTCAAATCTAAATGGATGGGTCCCTTTGTGGTTAAGAAAGTGCACGAGAATGGAAGTGTAGAGATAGCTGATCTCACAGATGGTGCACAATCTCATGTGGTGAATTGACAACTGTTGAAGCATTTTATTGATTCGAAAGAGCAGTTAGTCCAAGTCGAGGTCATCAACTTCATACAGTCGAGCATATACATCTTATTACTCTTCATGAAGATGCAGCATCAAGATTCAACATCTTAGAAGATTCATTTCTCTTGTACATTCTCCCTTCTTTGTATATTCTCCAGATCACATAGGTTCTCACACTTACTCCTGTCCTATACTTAGGCTGATCAGAGCCTAAGTATAGAGGGAACCGATGACCTTCATGTGTATATACTCATCATTTCTCCTCTTGACCTCGTCCGCCCTATTTTTGTTCTTCTTCTACACTTAGGTTGACTAGAGCCTAAGTATAGGGGGCGGATCGACTTCTATACTTTTTATTATTTTAGCTTTCCTACGCTTAGCACGAGCTATGTCTTTTTGTCACCTAGTGCCATGAGAACATAACACAAGCTAAGTATAGGGGGTGTGTATATATTACATATATACTTTACCCATACCTCGTACTTTCACGTATTTTTATATATTATATAATAATTATGGGGTGGGTAAAAATTGAAAAAAAAAATTCAAAAAAAACTCAAAAAAGACTCAAAAAAAGCTCTTGAAAAAACCTTTTTCTAAAAAAAATCCTTATTTTGAAAATTTCTCCCTTATTTGACTTAAAAAAAAACTTTTTTCCAAAATAGAAAAATGAGTGTGTGTCCTTTCTTATTTACCAATCTTTCCAAAAAAAAACTTTTCAAAAAAAAAAGATTTCTTGAAAAAAAACAAAGCTTTTATAACAAAAAAACTTTCTTCTTTTCCTTTGTTTTTCAAAAAAAACAACAAAACAAAAAAAACAAATAAATAAATAAACACTAACTAATAAGTTGGTTTAATCCCTGACACAATTCACTTTCACACAAGGCTAGTGATGTTCAAGAACACTTGGTTTATGAGGTCTTGATATTTTGAGTTAATCAGCCTTAGTCATTAGGGTCTTGGACTTAATTATTCACATTTCCCTAGTTTGAAAGATTTGTGTGCTATATTGCATGCTTAGTCTCTACCTTAAGAATATGATCAGCACCTCACATACACGACTGCAGTTATGATGAGATGAGTTGAAATTTCACTTGAGGAACTAGGATGGGGGATTTGAGTTTGGACCTGATTTGATGATACTCGAGGATGGGATAAAATCAATGAAGGCTTCATGAAACCTGAGTGTCAGCACATTTAGCCAGTATGAGAACATGGTTCTTGTACTATCTCTTGACATTTACCTATGTGCCAGGGTGTGATAAAATAAAAAATGTTGATCAATGTGCGTCAACTCTTGGTAAAAGCAGTGGAGCTAGCCAAAAATACTACAAAGCAATGAAATGTCAAAGAAAAGCTCTCACTCCACAAAGTCAATTATCAAAAGAGCTTCCACCAAAGGCAAGCGCTCCCAACCATTTCAAGGTATCCACTTGGACCATCGCTATTAGGACCAGGAGTCAGGCTTGCACCAAAAAAGGGCTCTGCATCGTAAATGCTACAAGTCTGGGTGTAGAAGGTATAATAGATACTCAAAAAAGGCACACCCCGGTGTGCTCATAGAGAAACAAGTGCAGACGGCTCCAACTTCTCTTGATGGACGCAGTGATCAACACCAAAAAAATGCGTTGAGTAATAAGGCACTATAGAGAATCCTTGTTCCAATGAGAGAGAGAGAAGAAATGACACAATCCTATGCCCTCCATCATATGGCCTTCCATCTACACTTTCAAGTCTGGCAAGTAAAGAGACGTTGGATTGGATGCAGGAAATGGTTTATTCCCTAGTGTTGAGGATTGGGTTCTTAGGAGAGTCTCTTAGACTGGAACCTTGGGTGACGTTGTGACTCTACTCTTATAACTGCAGTCCACACTTAAAGTCACATCCCTTATATATGCGTATACAAAGAGAGCCTGATGATTAGGGGAATTGGATACCTTTTGACTAGATCATGGTTTAGCTTAGAATTTTAAGATCTCTAAAATCAAGAGTTCTTGAACGGATCAAGTCTTGTATCCATATGCACAGTCGGGAGTTAACCCAATTTATTCATTCTTTATTTGCTCGAGGACTAGCAAAGTCTAAGTATAGGGGGTGATGAATCCACGATTCATCATCTCAATATCTTGATCTTAGCAAAATCCACGAGTAAATTCCCTAATAAAAGTATACAAAATCCATAAATTAACAAAATAACTCTTGTAAATAAAATACATTAATTATTGTATATTATATTGTACAAAATAAATTAACAGCCACAAATTAAAGGAGTTTTTCACCTGTAATAGCCCAAAACTTCATGGATTTTTAATAATTTCATTTCAACTCCTTTTTGGATAATTCTTTCTCTAACTTGTTCATAACAATGTATATAAAAATACAAAAATATAAAATAAATTTTAACTCAAATAAACGCTCCTAGATCCCAAAGAGAAAAAGTTGTAAAGTCCAACTTCCAAGCCAAATTCTCGCTCCTTCTGAACTCCAAATTTATCAAACTCACTTTTAAAGTTCAAGTTAGAAAGTTATCTATCCAATGTAAGTGGTTTCATTTAAATCGGAGCTCATTTGCAAAAGTTTGGCTTTGGGACCTAGATGTACATTATATATTATGTATATTCATCCTTTCTTCATTTTTTATTTTATCTTTCCTAATTATTAAAAATACAAAAAAATTATGGTTGTGTTGTATTTTGATTATACTATTTTACTGTATTTTTCCGTTGTAAATATCTCTTATTAAAAAGACAAAAAAATACATATTAGAAAAGCAAACAAAAAATGTACATGTTGTATGTATTCCCTTGTAAATTCTCCACTATTTTTTTCATTTTTTATATTTTTTTGTTGTATTTAAAGTAGCCTACTTTATTTCATTTTATTTATTTAATTTTCTACATTCTCTACAATAACCACCAATTCAACTCCATTATTCCACCATTTTTTCCAACTTCTCATTCAACTCCATTAATAATTCAACCTCCCATTCAACTCCACCACTTTAATAACCTCTCATTCCATTCTCTTTATATACATCTAATTCTCCTTATTTTTGCCTTCGATCCATCTTTATGTGAGGAGAGCCTAGTTTCCAGAGTTGAATCGATGACAGCGACGCAACCACGGTCGAGTGACGGCTGCCCTCTCTCTGATGAGATCCGTTGATTTTTTAGCCAACATCACAGCCGCAACCGCGCGCTGCTCGAGCTCATCGCACACCGGCAATTCGAGCGAAGACCGTGCTCTCGTGAGCACATCATAGGCGACCGTCTCCATCTTAAGTAATTTTATTTTCATCTTGTTGTCATTATTTTTATCTTTGTATTTTTTTATTACATCATAGCATCACCATTCACCCTACATTTGTTCTACATATTTACCTCCACCCTATCATCCCACTTTTTTTTCTTTTCTTCACATCATTTGCATTTCCTGTTTAAACATAATTATAAAAAATTAAAATCTAAAACAAAACTAAAAAATATAACAGCAAAAAAATTAAAAAAAAATAAACGGACAAGGGAAGCAGCAGCAGCAGCACCGCCAACACCGCTCCCCCTGCAACCTCGCAGCCCACCGCCTGCGTGAGCCGCTGAGCCACCCAAGGCGACGATGCCACGACTCTGCCATGCCTCGCTGCTGGCCAGCAGCTCGTCCGCCCGCACCCCCTGCGCGTGTCCTCGCCGCCGGCCAGCAGCCCCCAACGGAACACCGCCCTAGCGTCGGGCCTCTCCGCAACCGCCACTCCCCTCGTCCTCCTCCGTTCCTCTGCATGCCGCCGGCCGCACGCCTGCCGCTGTGCGCGGCCGCGATCGGTGCTGCCGGCCGCCAACCCCTTTGGGTTCTTTTCCACCTGCGTACCAAGGAAGAAGGAAAGGTATTTTTTATTTCATTTATTATGTAAAAATTGCACATGATTCCCGTCTTGTTCTTGTAATTGCAAATAAGTCCCTATAATTATTTTGTTCTGTTTAAGTTTATTTTCGTATTTGCACGGATACTCCTATGTTTGACCATTCATTTGGACGTCTGTATTGCACAATTTTATTCAATGAAAACTTTTTTTATGTTGAGCAACTAATTGTCCACATTCTGAATATTTATTTGTATTTTTTGTGAGTTGTGGGTAATTAATTAAAAATGCTTAACTAAAATATTACATATTTTTTCCAATATAGACTCTTAAATTTTATCTCACGTACATTTGCTCTAAAAATTCCACAAAAATTAAGAATGATGCCTTGAAGAGTGTTTAACTTACTGCCCAAATTTCATCTAAAATGGAGATGTCTTGTGCCCGAAATAAATTGTAGAGTGATTTTAGTATTTGATTTTTATTTAAATCCGCGTACATTATTTTTGTGAAATTTCAAGTCTCTTGGATTCTATATGAAAATACCTTTTTGAGATAATCCGCACTCTGATTAATTTGACATTGTGGATTTATTAGAATTTATTTACTCACTGTCACTCTGATTTCACTAAAAAAATCCATAAAAAAATCATAATTTGTCAAACAATTCAAAAAATATTATTGTAGCTTCCTTGTATGATGTTTTCATTCCAGTAAATTTTTCATAATTTTTGCTTACTGTTTGTGTGAATAATTTCAAAAAAAACCCATAAAAAGTGTGTATTTTTCATTGTTGTATTTTAACCCATAAAATTCCAAAAAAAATGTGTTTTGCATTCATCACTGGATTAAGATTCTAGAAAAAATATGAATTGGCTAAATTGGACTTCTTATCAATTAAAATTAATTTGTCCTTGTTTGTGTTTTCTAACTGTCATAATTCACTTGCATTAGCATTCTTTTTGCATAAAAAGATCTAAAAAATCGCATTTGGAAATCTAGATCTGAAATTTCAAATTAACCCAAAGTTGTTCCTTTGCCTCCCTATATTCGACCCCGGACTTGCCTGGGTTATAAATTAAGCCGAGAAACTCTTCACGGAGATCCCTCTCTCGGTTCTGATTGAATCGCTAAGTACACGTATTACAACGAACCCAAATTAAATATCGTATTTGGCGACCCGTCAGTCGCGTGATCCTCGCAATCCAACAAGTTGATCCAAGAACGGTAAGCTCCTGATCTCGTCGTACGAGATCAAACGCCTTCTTCGTGAGTGTAGCACTCTAAAGAAGACGGAGAACTGAAGAACGTCAAGGTGGAGGCGCGGTGGCGAAGCGACAACGGCTTTCTCCTCTAGGGTTTGGTGTGGAGATGAGAGAGAGGTTGACGTGTAGAATAAGAGAGAGAGAGAGATGTGCTTCAAAAATATAACCCTAGAGAGAATGGTATGTCTCTCTATTTATAGGGTTTTTGGATCCATGGATCTCAATCCATGGGACACATAAAATCAATGGATGAGATTGATTTATGTTTAATCCAATGGTCAAGATTGTTGTTGGTAAAAGCCAGCAACTAATAACTTAATTTAGATCAAATATATTTGATAAATCAAATACAATTTAATCCAAACTTAAATCAATCAAAATAAAGGAGATGATCAACATGGAGATTGCATCTCCCATGGAATATGGTGACGGCCACCAATTCCATATTTGACTTGGTAGCCATCCACTTGTTTGCAAGTAGGGAGCAATCTCATGAAATCTCATGAGATTGCAAATCTCCATGGAAATCTCCATTATTTAATCCAACAACTTTTGTTGTGATTTATTCTTTAAAAATAATTTATAATTATCTTTGAGAATATTGCAATCTTATCATTGGAAATTTTTGAATCATATTCACAACCCAAAAGAAAATATAATTTACATTTTTATTTAATTACACAATGTGTATCCAATTCACATCAATAATTAATTTACAAATATAAATTATAACTAGCTCTCTCTAATACATTATAATTCACATTTATAATATATTATGAATAATTGGATATTGATATCCACATTATTCTTATCCACAGTAATTAAATGTCATTTAATTATATTGGATAATTTCTACATGCATCAGGATAATTAAATCATATTTAATTATCATTCTCTTAATGCTCAGATATAATTCAATTATGGAATTATTCTTGAACTCTTTCAAGAATAATGCGATTTCTCCACAGATACTTGGAGATAAGGACAGGGCGATTGTATTGTTCCACGTATATGACTTGGATATTGAGATCACATCTCAAATCCAAATCTCAGGGATCTCCCATAGATGCTTGATTAAATCAAGGCCGTAAACCTAATCTTCTCATTGCATCTGAATCTCATTCAGATCAATGTCCAATACTTGGACTAAGATTAGGTCACTTCTCTACTGAGAGGAGTCACTAAAATCCAAACATGGTTCATCACTCCCTCAGAATGGAAACGTCATGGTTATACAATCGTTTATGATCACATCACCCTCAAGTATTCCCATCACATGTATATCCTGCATACTGGAAGACCTATGATCATCCTGAAGATATAGATCACTTTTATACTGTCATCTTGAGGGTTTGATCACTAAGTTTTTCGATCTTGGTCTTCGGAATTTGGTATAGATCATATGCTTTCACAAAGCATATATCTTACCTTCAAATTCATGTCATGCTTCCAAAGCATGACGACCATGCATGAAATTTGATCAGTCCCAATACCTCATGAGTGAGCTCATGTCTCATGGTTCACAAGTGGACCTGTATGATCCCTTTGAGAGATCGTATTACTCATATGTCCTTACATGCACACCAGCTCGCCGGTGTATAGACCTTGGTTAGGTCATCAACCTATTGGTCTGCCAAATGTACATACTCAGACATATAGTAACACAACTGTCTCTGGTCAGAGCATGCATGCATATGTTGTAACAGTATTCAACATAGGTCTTCAGTTATCTTGATCTTGTTAAGTCAACCCATTGACTCAACTAATTTGACACCTCCAAATCACTATTCCCATGCAAAGGTCCTGCATCAAGAGGTCGATCAGATATCAGCCAAATGAGAAAGGATTGCCATCTCTTACTCAGGCTGGAGATCATTACTTAACAATCATTTGATGATGCTTGATGAGTCCCCTATCTAACTCCTTAGATATTCATCCAAGCATCAGCTTATATGATTTAATCAATGAATTGACAGATGTATGATTATCAAGTTGGCCATGGTACATACCCCTTATTGTATAGAGGGACCTTATAGTTCATTCATTCAATCTCAGAAAGGGAGTGAAAACAATAAATAACTTTTATTGATAAATCGTTTATTACAATAACATTTATTGCAGGAATGGTTCACCTCGGGTTCACATTGCTAACAATCTCCCACTAGCCCTCAGAACCATTTAGAACAATCCTTAAACCCATACTCATTACATGCTGGTCGAAAACCTTCTGTGTCAGAGGTTTGGTAAGAGGATCAGCAACATTATTGGCGGAGGCCACCTTGGTGATGATGATATCACCACGTTTTTTAATCTCCCGAATGATGTGCTATTTTCTTTCCACGTGCTTGATCTTTTGATGCCATATGGGTTCCTTTGCATGGGCAATGGCTCCCGTGTTATCGCAGAGTAACGGGATGGGAGTATTAGAGGAAACTAGCCAAGCTCTAGGATGAACTTGCGCAACCACGCCGCCTCCTTTCAGCATCTGATGCGGCAATGTACTCGGCTTCTGTTGCTGAATCTGTTGTAGTGTCCTGCTTCTTGCTTCTCCAGCTCACAGCACTATCATTCAACATGAATACAAACCTTGATGTCGACTTTCGATCATCAATATCCAATTGGAAGTCGGAATCTGTATATCCCAAGACTTGGAGATCACCATCTCCATAGACCAAGATGTAATCTTGCGCCCGTCTTAGATATTTGAATATGTTCTTTACTACATTCTAGTGTTGTTCTCCATAGCAGGATTGGTAATGACTTACCACTCCCACTGCATGGCGAATATCTAGCCTAGTACACATCATGGCATACATTAATCTTCCTACAGCTGATGCATAAGGGCATCCAGCCATGGCTTTCTTTTCCTCGACAGTTTGAGGAGCCATCCCTTTAGACAGATGGATACCATGCCTTAGGGGGAGGAAACCTTTCTTAGAACTATCCATACATAATTGTTCAAGAATATTCTTAATGTACCCATGTTATGACAATCCCAATATCCTCTTCTCTCTGTTTCTGAACAACTTCAGACCCAAGATGTAAGAGGCTTCTCCAAGATCTTTCATCTCAAAGGTATGAAATAGCCAAATCTTCACACTGGTCATCATCCATGTATCATTCCCAATGATAAGGATGTCATCTACGTAAAGCACAATGAACACAATGGTGCTCCCTCTAAGCTTCTTGTACACGCAAGGTTCATCAGGATTCTACACAAAATCATAACTCTTTATGGTTTCGTCAAATATGATGGTCCAGCTATGAGAAACTTGCTTGAGCCCATAGATGGATTTCTTCAGCTTGCATACTTTGCCATACTCAGTTACGAAGCCCTGGGGCTGCTCCATATACATATCCTCCTCGAGGTATCCATTGAGGAAAGCTGTCTTGACGTCCATCTGCCAGATGTCATAGTCAATATATGCAGCTATAGCTAGCAGTGTCCTGATGGATTTAAGCATAGCCACAGAAGATAATGTCTCATCGTAGTCGATGCCTTCTCTCTGTATGTGGCCCTTGGCTACGAGTCGTGCCTTGAAAGTCTCTACTTTCCCATCAGGTCCCCTCTTTCTCTTAAAGATCCATTTACACCCAATTGATTTTATGAAGGACATGGGAAAAATCCTCAAGTGCATCACAAAAGCGTGATGATCACATCGAATGCTATCGGGAGCCACTAGTCGCACAAGCCGCTCCGGGCAATGGAAATTAAAATTTTTTATGCGATGAAACCACATGATCCAAGAACACTTCTTAGATCATTTCATCTAAACCACAAAAAAGTAATAGGATTTCCTCTTGAAGCGTGGTTGTGATCGAGTCTCTAAACAAAGAGACCTCCTGTCTCAAGTTCGATCTGATGGAGGAGACGCTTGCGAGCACGGGGAAGAATCGTGTGCTCCTCGCAATCCATGTTGATGATCCAAGCGGCGGATATCCTGATCTTGTCACACGAGATCCAACCTCTTCTTCACGAGGGAGACGCACCGAAGGAGATGGAGATCCACGAGTAGATGATCTAGCAGCATAACGACGATGTTGTGTCGATGACGACTCTCACAATGGCTCCATGGTGGACGACCATTATAAGAGAGAGAGGCTTTGGTGTGTGGAGAAGAGAGAGAGAGAGAGAGAGCATTCATTGATGTGTCTTAAGAAGAGCAAGGGGTGCCTCTTCTTATATAGGGTTTTGGGAGTCCATGGATCCCAATCCATGGACAACAAACAATCAATGGTTGAGATTGATTTGTGTTTATTTCAATGACTAAGATGTTGTTGTAAAAACACAATAATTAATGATTTAATTTAAATTAATTTTCATTGATAAATCAACAAAATTAATTTCAAATTAAATCATCTTTGATAAGAGAAAAGATAATGAAGAGAGTATACCAATCTCTTCAAAAGAGGGGATGGCTACTCTTCTCCTCAAGGAGAGTTGTAGCCGTCCACTTCTCTTTGGTGGACTTGGTCCATCTCTTCTAATTATCATGAGATGTCATTATCTCATGATATATATCATCATCTCTTGTCGACAATATTTTCACCAAAAAAATAATTCCAAATTATCTTATGGAAAATATCAACCATGCCATTGAAATTATGTGAATCTCATTCACAACCCAAAACTAAATATAATTATATTTTCAATTAATCATTCAATGTGAATCCAATTCACATTAACAATTAATCAACAAATATAAATCACAATATGCTCTCTTTAATATATTATAAATCACATTTATAATATATAAGATTAACATGGATAGTGCTATCTATATTCTTCATATCCATGATAATTAAATCATATTTAATCATCTTGGATTTCTTTTCTCATGTGCCCAAATAATATGAATCACATTCACATTATTCATATATTTGATAATTAAATCACATTTAATTATCTCAGATAACTCTCCTCCTAATATGAATCAAATTCATATTATCCATGGTAATTAAATTGCATTTAATTATCAATTTTCTCAATGATTGGATACATATATCAACAATGAAATTATCCATGAACTCTTTCAAGGATAATGCGCCTTCTCCGCGGATACTTGGAGATAAGGACAGGGCGATTGTATTGTTCCATGTATAGTGACTTGGATATTGAGATCACATCTCAAATCCAGATCTCGGGCCTCCCATAGATGCTTGATTAAATCAAGACCGCAAATCTAATCTTCTTATTGCATCTGAATCTCATTCAGATCAATGTTCAACGTTTGGACCAAGATCAGATTACTTCTCTACTGAGAGGAGTCACTAAAATCCAGACCCGTTTCATCACTCCCTAGGAATGGAAGTGTCATGGTTATACAATCGTTTATGATCACATCACCCTCAGGTATTCCCAACACTTGTACATCCTGCATACTGGAAGACTCATAATAAACCCGAAGTATTAGATCAACTTTATACTGACTACTTCAGGGTTTTATCAGTAAGTTTCTCATTTGATCATTGGGAGTTGGTATCGATCATATACTTTCCAAAAGCATATATCATACCTAGGTCTTGATCATATACTTTCCAAAAGTATATATCAAATCTACAAATTCAGTCAAGATTCCAAAGCACCATGCACGGAATTTGATTCTTCCCAATATCTCATGAGTGAGCTCATACCTTCTGTTTCAGTAATGAACCTGTATGATACCTTTGAGAGATCGTATTACTCATATGCCCTTGCATGCACACCAGCACACTGGTGTAAAGACCTTGGTTAGGTCATCAACCTATTGGTCTGCCAAATGTACATACTCAGACATATAGTAACACATCTGTCTCCGGTCAGAGGATGCATGCATGTATCGTGACAACATACGATCTAAGACTTTGGTTATCTCGATCTCGTTAAGTCAACTCTTTGACCTAACTAATCTGACACCTCCGAATCTCTATTCCTATGCAGAGGACCTACATCAAGTGCTCGGTCAGATTCGGCCTATGTGAGAAAGGATTGCCATCTCCTACTCAGGTTGGAGATCACATCTTAACAATCATTTGACTGTGCTAGATGAGTCCTCAATCTATCCCTTTAGATATTCATCCAAGCACCAACCTCTATGATTCAATTATTGAATCAACAGTTGTATGATTATTAAGATGGCCAGGGTACATAACCCTAATTGTACTAAGGGACCTATTATGAAAATTATTTATTCTTCATTTCAGATCAGGGAATGATATTTGCAATAACATTTATTGCATAATGGCTCGTTGTGGGCTCGCATGTCCAACATTTTACCCCTTTAGGTGGATCCTCTATGGTCCATACACCATTCTTATGCATGGAGTCAATTTCTGACTTCATTGCTAGCATCCATTGATGACACGCCTGATGGCTCGGGTAAAAGGCAATCAAGGGTCGTTGCGACCCAAGTCACCAAGCGTGGTCGATCAAGAAAAATAGACCACCAAATCAGATAAAAACCAATCAAACACAAGTAGCGGTCTTGCTATTATATTAACCTGGTATAGCGACCAGGGTCGAACACAAGGAGCACGTGATGGCCTTGCGGCCTACGAAGTAGTCAAAAAAAGAATAAAATAAAATGAAATTCTTTTTGGTGGATTTTAAATTTTTATAATTTTTTTTGGATTTTTAACTAATAAAGGAAATAAAGAAAACAAAGAAACAAGCCAATACAAACAATTATTTAATGCATCAAAAATCACTCAAAAATTCAAATAAAATTTTTTTATGTTTTTTATGATTTTTACTATTTTTGGGTAATTTTTGGTATTTTCTGATGTTTATTGAATTTTCTAAAAATCAAACAAGACAAGAAAATAATGGTACTTTCCAACCAAGATTGGAGGACTTAGATAAAATATCTAAAAATCCCTAAAAAGCCTGGAGGTAGTTTTCCTATAAAGAGGAAGAAATAAGGAAAATTTAGGCACCAAAATTATTATTTGTAGATTTTTAAATTAATTATTAGAATTTTTATAGAGTTTTTAGTATTTTTTTTTTCAATTCTATGAGTTTTATATACTGAAAAATGACCAAAATTGGTCAGAAAATCAAACAAGACAAAATACACAATAACTAATTTTTTTATAATTTTTAGAGATATTTTAAGATTTTTTGTGATTTTTCAAATTAGACAGTAAAGAAAAAACTTGTTTTTGAATTTTTAAAAATATCAAATAAAACCAAAAATGTCTCCAAAAATTCTAGAAAAGTTTACAACATGGCAAGAGCCATGTGTCCAATTTTCATTGAATTTGGAGTTAGTTTGATATTTTATTAAAAATCAAAACCTAGGTATAGTGCACAGGGACCTATACGTAAATACCAGAAGTCCCAGGGGGTCCGAAATTTCCAAGAAGTCACGCGCGAGACGTGTGTCCTGGGCACACAGGGACCTAATTGCAAAAGAAATAAGGTTCCTGGACTAAATAATAACAGGTATTAAAAGTCCAGGGGCCCTATTGTAAAATACCCAAAAATATAACGCACATGTTCTAAAAAACCACGCACAGGGGTATATATGCAATTAATGAAAAGTTGTCATTCATTCAGTAACACCCTGGAAATACAAGGACTAAACATGCAAATATCCCAACAAAACACGTGTCGACGCACGTGATACACTACACACAGGGGCATACATGTCAATAGCAGAAAAGACAAGGTCCAAAGTGCAATTTACCTAACGCAAATAAAATATTAAAATTATTTACAGGACTAAAAGCAAACTTCTCTAAAGCTAAGGGCCTAAGGGAATATTTACCCTTTATTAAGAAGACTGTCAGATGGGCGCCACGTGTGCTGATCGATGGCTGAGAACGGGGTGGCGCCCAACGCTGGAGTCCGGTCTGATCGAACGGCCAGGGCTTCGCCACGTGGGAGATCGAACAGATGTGAGGCATTGTGGCTAAACCTTGACGATCGAACGGTCTGGATCGAGCATCCCAAGGATCGGACGGTCGAAGCTGCTTCTCAAATGGATGGTTAGGATCTAAACTGGAGCGTGGGGTCGATCGAACGGTAGGGAAGGATCCTCGACGAACTGGGCTCCAGCGAACTTCGCCGGGCTCGGGAAGGCGCTGGAGGTCTCCTCGCGGGCAGCTGAAGGTCGGGGAAGAATCGTTGTGGGCTCCCGCGTCGACTCGTACCCTCCGATGACTCGACGGAGCTCGGAGGAGCCCAGACGAGTTCGGCGGAGGTTGAGTTGTTGCACCTGGAAGTCGGAGCCCTCAGATGAGCTCCTGGGAACCTGCAAAGATGGGCAACAGACTCGCGGGTCGAGGGCAAGTTGCCTCGACCCCGTTAGCAGTGGTGGAGGTGAGTGGTGCGGCGAGGCGGTCGAGCTCCGGCGAGGTGTCGTCGGTGGAACTTGAAACCCAACTCCTGTGCGAGCTGGGTTGAATGGAGGGGTGGAGAAGGTGCGCGGGACGAAGGCGAGGGTGATGGAATGCTCCGATGATCGGATAGGCGATGAGGATGGACGGAATCGAAGCAGAACGGAAATGGGTCAATTTGGGCGTTATGCAAAATCAGAGAACAAGAAAGAAAGCTAAGGTTACCTGGGTGGACGAATCGATTAGGCATGAGCTGCTGGAGCTCTGGGTCGTCGCCTCGCAGGTCGTCGAGGCCTGAGGCTCGAGCTCCTCCTTCAGGCGGAGCACGACGGCGCTAAGTCGCCGGATCTGAGGTCCGGGCACCCTCTCCTCTCTTCGACACCACCAACGGCGAGCTGTCACCTCGGGGATGGCAGTGGAGGTCCTGCGATGGCAAGGTGGGGAGCCAAAGATGCTGAAATGGGTGGCGGAGCTCGGCTTTTATATGGTGGAAGGTCCGGGAAGAAAGGATCGGGTCCGGCTCGATGGAGCTCGGACCCCTAGGCACGATGTCGGGCGAGGTTCCCGGATGATTGGGGTGTAATTAGGACCCTGGGTTTGGGTGTAAGGAGGTCGGGTTTGGACGCTAAAATGTGGAGAAATCGGGTCGGGCGTCTAGAACCCGTGGGAAGTGGTCCACAGGGGGGAGTTGACCGGGCGGTCAACATCCCCGTGGACCAATGGGAATCAACCACCTGGAAAAGATTTGAATATTAATTTAAAAATAGAAATGGCCGAATTATAAAAAACTTAAAACATGGAAAATATTTGTTTTAATTTTTTTCTATTTTTTTGTGATTTTTAATTATTTTTTTGAAATAAAAATAGGGTATTTACAAAATAGGGCTATATATAGGTATATATACAATATAGGTTTTTTTTATTTTTGATTTTAATTAGTTATTTTTGTGAATTTCTATTCCCATTCTATATTTTATTTATTTATAGCATAAAATTAGGAATAAAGAGGTATTTTTATTTTATTTTTATTATTTATATACAAAGGTGAAATAAATAGATATATACATCTATGTACTATATTTTTTTGGTTTAATTTTGTTCTTTTTATTTTGTTTTTGTTTTTGTTGTTTTTATTTTATTTATTTACACCATAAAAGATAGAATATTTACAAATTTTTATAGAAATTAATTTTATTTATTTATAAGGTGAAATAAATATAAGTGAGTGGACTAGATACATGATGAATATGTACAAGGTGAATGTTTTGATTTTCTTTTTAATTTTTCAATTTTTATTTGGATTTTATATTTATAAATATATACAATATATACAAACCACTTTTATTCTATTTTTAGAGGAAAATATATTTATTTTATTTACAGGTATATTTACACACATGAGCTCCCTATCTCTCTCTACTTTGGCTTTTATGCGGTCAGGCCCATGCTGAGCCCTCCCTTGGGTTAGGATGCTCAATATTTATTCTAAATATTTCCTCTTTTTCTTTTTAATCTTTATTCTTTTATTTTTGCACAAAAACATGCTAATTATTACTTTTTACACCTTGCATGCTTTTGGTAATTATTTTGTATTTACAAATATATACATGCATTTGCAAAGGTTTTTGTAGCTAAAATATAAGGATGAAGAGTGATGAATGAGTATTCATCACCCCCCTATACTTAACTTTGCTAGTCCCTTAGCAAACACTTATTTGAAAAATAAGTGAAAAAAAGAAAGAAAAAGAGAAGAATTTACATGAATCAAGGTTGAATATTAAACTTGCCTTCATTAAATTGAGGTATGGAGCTCGATCAGATCTTTGGATTATTAATGTGTTGGAACCTTATTTGGACTTAATCTTAAAACTCAACAGCCTCTAAGTTCCACTAATCTATAATCAGGACTCCTCAATAATCCATATCAGAACAAGTCATCAAACACAAACCCTAAAGACCATGAATCTTTCCTTGTCCTGTGAATGTGAGGTATAAGCTCTCCACCTCAGAAATGGAAACTTGACAACCCTCCCCAACAAGGTAACTCTATGACCTCAATCTGGCCACTCTTTCCTCGAGGAGCGGGGTATTCCCTTCTAAGTTCAAGTTCAACCGGCTCAAGAAGAGGGGGAAGAAGAGAATGGACTATGGCCAGTGTAGCCATGTATCCTTGGGAGCTCAACCAGTGTAACCAAGTCTCCCTGCTGCAAGCTACATAAGGTGGGACATGAATCTCAAGCTTTGCTTATTGCACTCTATATACATACTTCGGTGGGATTATCATTTTCTATCAGACCCACCACTTTTTTGGAGTTATTTTCTTTTTGCATTTTTTTTCAAGTGCATCTATACAACATATACATGTGCAGCATATATACAAGGAGTTTGTCCTCTTGAGCCAGTAGACTATCCCTCTTTTGAAGCATTATTGCAACCCACAACTCCTGTCGTTAGACCTCATGGCAACCAGACCGAGTTGAGACGCACTTCCTTCACTAAAAGAAGAAGAGAGGTTCCGCCTAGAAGTACTACCCTCATATGCTACCCCAAGTCAAGGAAGACTGCCTCCTCACCACCTCATCCGTAGAGAGCTCGGTGCAAAGTGCCGGTGTCCAAGTAAAGCCATTGTCCCTATGAGTCATGTGTTGTTGTTAAATGCTCTACTTAGGCTCATTGAGATGACATGTGATCATAGCCTAGTGGACTCAAAGAATTAAGTCACCATGGACCTGAAAAGCCTTAAGCCTAAGCCCTGTAAGGTTCCTCTTATAAATTAGGTGGATTAAAATCTTAATTAAGCTCCATTTCTCAATTAGATTCCAGGCTAGTTTAAATGTCAACTATAATCCAGAAAAACTATATACATATGTACAAAGATGCTATTTACACAAATTTTTACAAACCTGCAAAATTTTTGAAAAATGTTTTGAAATCATGAATGGATGAATGCATGAAATGCAAGTTTTGCAGAAGTATTTACACACATTTACACAAGATTTTTGCAAACTTTTGATTTTCAAAACATTTTGGAAAAATTTTGTACTATATACATAATTTTGATATGAAAAATATTTATACAAACTTTACACAAAAGATTTTTGAAAAATTTTTAGAAAAATAATTTGTACACTAGCTATTTATTTGCAAATAAAAGAATGTTTATGTACATGAAAAAAATTTAATTTTTGTGGTTTTTAGGGTTAGCCATTTTATTTATTTACACACTCACACAAAGTACGAGTTATGGCAAAAGTATATATGAAATATATACACACCCCCCTATACTTAGCTCGAACGATGTCCTCAGAGTCAAGAGCGATGAAAAAGACATAACTCGTGCTATGTATAGGGAAGTGAAAAGGAAGGCTATATACAAAGACGAAAGAAAGAATAGAAAATCAAATAAGATATCGGCTTTTTCCCCCTATACTTAGGATCAAGTAATCCTAAGTATAGCAGGTTGTACACAAAGGGAAAACCGAGTGGATTGTACAGGGTCTACCCCCCCCCCTATACTTAGGGTAAAATGTCCCTAAGTATGGGCAGCAAAAACAGGGGTAGAAAGAATCAAAAGAAATACTCAAAGGTCCCACATCCCCCCTATACTTAGGGTAAAGTACACCCTAAGTATAACATAATCAAAGATGACAAACAGGATGTGGAACTAAAGAATGTGATGATATGGACATCTGGATCTATACAGGTCGGAAGAACAGTGAAAATCAGGCGTGAGATGCATCAGATGTGAGTCAAAAGACCACATCTCACGCAAAATGAATAGGGGCAACATCAACGACCCGCGGCTCATGATCTAGAAATGGCTTGAGCCGCTGGCCGTTCACTCGAAAGGTACTCTCAGAAGACAACTCGAATATATCAATGCTACTGTTGTCGTGTACCTTTCTCACCAGATAAGGTCCCTTCCATTTGCTTTGTAGCTTCCCTGGAAATAAACGAAGCCTAGCATCAAATAGCCATACTCTCTGTCCAGGCTCAAAATGCTTGTGGCTGATGTGAGAATCATGCCACTCCTTCACTCTCTCCTTATACTGTAGGCTGTTTGAGAAGGCGGTGTCTCTAAGCTCCTCCAGGGTTGCTAACTCTGCCCTCCTCTGGTCTCCTACACAATCTGGATCCATAAGTATCTCAGTGACTTCCCAAAGTGACATGTGTCTCAGCTCAACAGGTAAATGGCACGGCTTGCCATATACGAGGCGAAAGGGAGATGTTCCCAATGGTGTCTTGAAAGACGTCATATATGCCCACAAGACCGAGTCCAAAAGCTACGACCAATCCTTTCGGTCTGGGCGGACGACTTTCTGCAAAATAGTCTTGATCTCCCTGTTCGACACCTCGGTGAGACCATTCGTCTGTGGATGGTAAGGTGTAGCAATACGATGGTCTATGTCGAACTCGCTAGCAAGGGCCTTCACCTGGTCATTGATGAAATGAGACCCCCCATCTGAAATCAATACTCGAGGTACCCCGAACCGCGTGATGATGTGCTTCCTCAAAAATCAGCAAACTGTCCTCGCATCAGCGGTTCGGGCGGGGATAGCCTCAACCCAACGACTAACATAGTCAACGGCCAACAGAATGTACTCAAATCCCTGACTCTTAGGGAATGGACCCATGAAATCGATGCCCCATGCGTCAAAAACCTCACAGAAGTGAATGGGTTGCATCGGCATCATGTCACGCTGTCCACAAGTGCCCATCCTCTGACAGTCAGTACACCTCTTCACGAACTCATCAGAGTCCTTGAAGAGGGTAGGCCACCACGAGCCGGATTGGAGCACTTTCTGTGTTGTTCTCCTCCCAGAATTATGTCCTCCTGCCTCAAGCTTGTGGCAGTAAGTGAGGACGCTATGGTGCTCCTCCTGAGGAATGCACCTACGCCAGACGCTGTCCCCTCCTTCGTGGTAAAGGATGGGATCCTCCCAGTGGTAGGACTTGGCCTTCGCAAGGAAGGTCTCAAGCCTCTGCCTGGGCCAATCTTGTGGGACTTTCCCAGCAACGAGAAAGTTCAAAATATCGGCATACCACGGGAGTGAGGTGATAGCAAGGATCGCCTCATCTGGGAAGGTCTCATAAATGGGATCAATATGCTCAGACTCCTCAGGCTGCTCTAAATGGGAGAGATGATCCGCCACCACATTCTTGACTCCAGGCTTATCCTTGATCTCAATGTCGAACTCCTGGAGTAGAAGGATCCATCTAGTCAGTCTGGCCTTGGCATCCTTCTTTGCCATGAGGTATCGGATGGCGGTGTGATCAGTATACAAGGTCACTCTAGATCCAATGATGTAAGATCTGAACTTATCTAGGGCAAACACTACGGCTAGCATCTCCTTCTTTGTGACCGTATAATTCCGCTGCGCGGAATCCAATGTGTGGCTAGCGTAGTGGATAGCAAAGGGGACTCCATCCCTCCTCTATCCCAGCATGGCACCCACGGCAAAATCGGAGGCATCCATCATGATCTCGAATGGGAGAGATCAATCAGGCGGCTGGAGAATAGGAGCCTCTATAACACACTGCTTGAGAGTCTCAAACGACGAAAGACACTTGTCATCGACAAGAAACTCGGTGTCTTTCATCAGTAGGTCAGTCAACGGCCGGGCAATCCTGCTGAAATCATGAATGAATCGTCGGTAGAAACCGACGTGCCCCAGGAATGACCGTAACTGCCTCAGATTGGACGGCGGTGCAAGTTTTCTAATGACATCAACCTTGGCTGGATCAACCTCCATGCCCCTGTTGGAGATGATATGGCCAAGCACCGTCCCTTGAGTCACCATAAAGTGACTCTTCTCCCAAGATAGAACCAAGTGAACCTCTATACATCGCTGGAGTACTCGGTCTAGGCAGTCAAGACAGGAGTCGAATCCGTCGCCGTAAACCGAGAAATCATCCATGAAGACCTCCAAACACTCCCCTACCATGTCCGAGAAGATCGACAGCATGCATCTCTGAAAAGTCGTAGGGGCATTGCATAGCCCAAATGGCATGCCTCGGAAGGCGTATGTGCTGAAGGGACAGGTAAAGGTGGTCTTCTCCTTGTCCTCAGGAGCGATGGACACCTTGTTGTAGCCCGAGTACCCATCTAGGAAACAATAGTGGCTCTTCCATGCCAGTCTCTCAATGATCTGATCAATAAAGGGCAGGGGGAAATGATCGTTCTTGGTGGCCTGGTTGAGTCTCCTGTAGTCAATACAGACCCGCCAAGAAGTGGGTACTCGTGTAGCAATCTCCTCTCCTGACTCACTGATCACAGTCGTGATGCGCGTCTTCTTGGGCACCACATGCAAGGGGCTGACCCACTTGGAGTCAGAAATGGGATAGATAAAATCGGTGCTCCACCATTTCAAAATTTCCTTCATGACAACCTCTCTCAAATTGGGGTTCAGCCGCCGCTGGAACTCATGCGACGGCTTCGCCCCATCCTCGAGATAGATATGGTGGGAGCACAGGGCTGGACTAATCCCTTAGAGATCTGCTACGCTCCATCCGATTGCCTTGCGGTTCTTTTCAAGAACCCCCATCAAACGGGATTCCTGCTCTCCAGTCAGATCGGCGGAGATGATGACTGGGTACATCTCAGGCTCACCCGCAAGGAATCGATACTTCAGCGAAGTAGGGAGCGGCTTCAGCTCTGGACAGCTGGGTGCTGGTGGATCTGGCCTCTGAAATGTCTCTGTGAATGCTGCCAAATCTGAATGGGAGAACTGAAACTCTCTGCTGCTCTCAGAAACTAGAGAAGGCTGCTCTGATGGACTATCTCTGTTCTGCTCGGCATCTACCTCCTCCTCAGCTGTAGGCTCAGTGGAACTCAGGTCTGGCATGTAATCCTCACAATCTGCCCAATCAGACTCTGAATCCGAGGGATCTGCATCACACAAGGTGGCATCAGTACCACCATCATCACAAAAATCCGTGTCGCGGTCAAGAACCTACTCTGCTGCCACTGAAGTATCCTGAACCAGGAATGTGCTCTCCAAGCTCTCCTCTGTTGTCATCTCTGCATCAGCGGGGTCTGAATGTGAGAGGATGGCCTGTGCTGCTGGGTCTGCCCATACTGCCTCATCGTCTGTGATCACAAAGTCATAGTCCTGGTGGATGTCTAGACCGGCATCTGTTAGCTGCTCTGTATCTGAAGTGGTCTCTGAGCATGATCTGTCTCTGGCTCTGTTGTCCTCGACTGTCTCTATTTGTACACTTTCGCCCTCGACGCGAAAGTATACCTTCCCGCTATCATGGTCAGTCACCGCCTTGGCTGTGGCCAAGAACGGACGACCGAGAATGATGGAGGTATCGGTCACTGAATCAGGGATCTCCATGTCCAACACTACAAAGTCCACGGGGAATTGCAGGCCCTTAATAGTGACGACAATGTCTCTCAACAACCCCTTCGGCCTCTTAACAGATCGATCAGCAAACTGAAGGACTGTCCTGCTCTGTCTAAGAGTGCCCAACTCGAAACGGTCGAGAAGGGCTGCCGGAAGGAGGTTGATAGACGATCCGCTATCTAATAGAGTCTGGTCGAACCTCTACTCTCTAATGTGGCACCTGATATAAGGGGCTCCTGAATCTGGCCTCTTGGCCGGCAGACGGTTCTGGATCGCGAAACACGTGGCTTTCGTCAGCACATGGATCTCTGAATGGTGGTTCCTCCTCTTCCTCCTTACTGTGGTCCTGTCTCTCAACGAACGCTGAAGAAGGGGGATGTGCTGCAAAGCCTCCTGAAGAGTCAGTTGTATGTGAAATCGGTCTATCATCTGCTGGTTGAACTCTTCCTGGTCTCTCTTTTTTGGATTTTCTTTTTCTTCCCCTTCCCCGTCTGAAGGGCAAGGGGATCACTGGGTCCTTCTCAGATGAAGGACTAGGAAAAGGTCTAGATGGCTCAACGACCGGATCCGCACATACATCACGCACCACAGTGGGACCAGAAAAAACCAAACCTTTTCCTTTATTCACAACAAAGTTCCGAGATACATCAGAAGTAGGAAAGACAACAGGACTCTCAAACAGAACACGGGTGGTCTCAGCACCACCCTCGACTGGATTAACTGGAAGCCTCGCGGCCTCAATACCGCGCTCTGGCTCGTCATCAAGGGTGGTGTCAATACCACCTCCTCCAACTAGTGAATTGGCGGCCTCAGCACTGCCGGTGGAATCAGCATCTTTGGTGGCATCAGTACCACCGTCATCATCTCGAGCGGCCTCAGTATCGCTCTCCTCCTCCTCATCTGGCACTCTAGGTGTGTTCTCGTGGCGTCGCTCAGACGAGGCGCCGCCTGCTGGCATCCTACCGCTCCTAAGTGTGACAAAATCAGCATCAAAAAGGTCTGCAGACATATCATCAAATGGATCACTAGGAGTGGCGTACTCAGTGTAAGCTACCTGCTCAGATTTCCACTTCAGACTGTTGGGGTTCGGCTCGATCTGGGTAGGGATGGCGGCCTTCCCTCTCACAATGTCCCGCATCTCCTGGCGGGAGTCGTCCATCTCCCGTCTGAAGGTGGCCTGCTGATCCGTGAGGAGACGGGCTATATCGTCCAAGGCTGGGCTCTCGTATGGTGAACCATGGGAGCCCGACGGGTAGCCTCTCTGGTAATGAGGCTGCTGGAACTGGTGCTGCTGCTGCTGAGAGGGGTATGGGTGTGGTGGATGCTGCTGCTGGTGAGGCTGCTCACACCTCCAAGACTGTCCCTGCTGATAGGGACGAGGACCATAGGACGACTGCTGCTGCTGTGAAGGGTAGACTGGGGGCTGCTGTTGCGGCTGGTGCTCTCTCTGATGGTCGTACTGGCCACCCTGTCCTGACGGCTACTTCTGGGGCTGGGTACCTCCGGTCCCCCACCGAAATCCGGGATGGTCTCGTCAGATACCGGGCTGAGGGCGGTCATACCAAGTCCCGTTGACATCCATCAACAGCTCTGTGTCGTACTGGGGTGGCGGGAGCACTGCCAGAGGTTGATCCGGCTGGTATACCACCATCTGCAAGTCTGGAGATGGCGGTGACTGGTAGGTGGGCTGTGGCTGCTGGTACGGCTCCGCTTGTACAAGGTGAACCTGTCTAGGCTGCTGGTGTGAGCTGTAGCACTGGGATGAGCTGCTGCTGCTGCCTGGATCGCCTTGCGACTGAAGACGGGGCTGGGGAGCCGTTTGTGCCTCCTGGAGACACATGAGCTGGGTCTTCATGTCGCTCAGAGTCTGTGCCATATGCTCCATCTGAGTGATGCCCTGGCACTGCTTCTTCTCAATCAGCTCCATCCGATCCAACTTCTCGCTAATGATGCCCATGTTCGCAGCTGATGACTCTGCCTGTGCTGCTGCTACTGCGGACGAACTGGAAGGATCGGCGTCGACCCGTGCTATCCTCTGGTATTGCACGGGTCCTGGCTGCTGCTGGGGTCTACCCTGAGTGTACAACCGGGTCTGGGACATCACCATGTAGTTCTCGGCCATCTCCTCGTAGATGGCCCAGACCTGGTCGTGATCATTGGCAAAATACGACCCGCCACAAGAAGCGTTCACCATGCCCTGGAGCTCTGGTGTCAGCCCGCTGAAAAAGCTCTGCACGAGGTTGGGCTTGGAAATATCGTGGTGCGGGCATCGATCAGTCAGCTCTCGGAACCTCTCCCATGCCTCATGGAACTGCTCGTTGGGGAGCATGGAGAAGTTGCTGATAAGGGCTCTCGCGGCATTGGTCCGCCCGAGTGGATAGTACTTGTGTAAGTACTCGGTGCGGAGCTGCTCCCAAGTGTAAACGAACTTCCCCAGATGCTTCAGCCAAGTGGCTGCTCTATCTACCAAAGAGAAGGGGAAGGCAATCATCCGTATCGTGTCCTGGTCTACCTGATGGTCGTGGACAGTGCTGCAGATCATAAGGAACTCCTGGAGGTGGAGATGGGGCTCCTCGGTGGCGAGCCTGTGGAAACGGGGGAGAAGCTGCAAGGTGTTCGGGGGGAACTTGAAATCCCCCACGATAGCTGGCAAAACAACCCAGTGGTGCATCAGTGTCGATCTGGGGTTGTGCAACTCCCGCATCGGTCTCGGTGGCTCTCATGCTCCTGCCGCGGCGGCTGCCGCTGCGGCGGCGGCGGCGGCCGCTGCGGCTGCTGTGGCTGCATCATCTGGGACCCTCGGCCTGTCTCTCCTCTGCTCTCTCTCTCTCTGCTCTCATCTGCTCCATCTCTCTCCTCATATCCAACATGAACGCTCCCTGATCCCTCAACTGCTGTTGAACTGTCTCGAGGGAGGCGATCAGGGTGGAGTTGATCGCACCCTGGTCCAACACAAAGTGCTCAGGCTGTGGACCTCTGGAGCGATCATCGGAACTGCCGGCCATGGCGTCTGCAAAATCAAATGATCCAAACTCATGTGCCGATAAATCTGCTAATCTCTCCTCTGGCGCTGGTCTCTCGGAATCGAAAGAAAGGGGGTCGAGGGAGAACAGGGTGGAATCATACTCGGGCTCGGAGAGCTGGTCTCGGCTCTCGCGAACCAACCTAGATGATCGGGTAGACGTGCCCGAAAGCGGTGCAGCCAGAGGCTGCCTAAGAGATCGTCTGCCCATCATCTTGATGTGGCGAGTAAGGCGGATGAGATCTGGAGAAACTATGATGACAAACAAACCCCTCAGTTCACTAACGCAACGCGAGCTGAAGATCGTAAAGGCTCGGTCAAATTATCTTGTCAATTTTATTTTGGTGAACAAACAAAATATCAAAGTGATTACGTGACCTGCTGGGATACCCGATTCTATCCTCAACCGACTATACCGCACAAAAGAGTCGGTAATCAGTCGAGGAAGGTACCAGAGGGCTCTACCTAGTGTTCGGGTCACTCTCTCGCACAATCAAACCAAACAATGAGGGGGTCTCTCCCCCCAAGATAGATTTTTAAGATCAGGTGTCTTTTAGGGTCAATAGCTTAAACAGTCCCAATTTTATTATTTTTCTTTTTAGATTTTTTCAATAAAAACCAAAAGGCCTAACGAATTTTTCGATTCTCCTGATTATTAAGTCAAAAACAGGGGGAGAAGACGAAAAAGCCGATGCGCGATAAAATCAATGATGCATGCAAAGATAGAAATGCGTACCTGTCTCCAGCACTCTACATGCAAGATGATCCGCGCAGAATTTAAAAGCAGAAAATAAACTACCTAAATGGTGCAGCGGTGAAAACCGAGTCCTAAGCAGGCAATTTCTACTCGACAGAACCGTCTAACTGGTCACAGGTCCTTCAAGCCAAAGGGTCCGGTCTTGGTCTACCCCTCCTCCTCCCGGCACAGCGAGTTCAGGAGCAGCGCTTGGCAGGGCAGGCTACGGCACGTAGGCTCGAAGGGAGTGAGTCAGTTATTTTTATTAATGATTTATTAGTAGATCCAACTAGCGAACTATAGGTGCAGGCAGATAGTTAAGTGTTTGGATCCTACTAATTACGGCACAGTCAAACAAAAAGTCCTAAATCTAGGGGCTCGAGAAAAACCACGTAAAACCATAAAAGGCAGCGAAAAACCAAAAGCCACGAAAAAGCTGCGAAAATCCTAAGGGTCCCCCGAGAACACCGGTGCTCGGCGAAACAGACCCGCTACAAAGTCCAAGTCCACACTGTCTGTCCCTGTATTATTACAAATAATCAAATGAATAAAAGAAAGTCTAAGCTAATCCTCGCCCACTCAGTCTCTCTCTCACGCTCTCCTACGGCTCCGTACAGAAGGGAGCCGCCTCCGAATCCCGCGGTTGCGCCGGCTGCTCGAAAGTAACCGCCTCGGTCCTCGGGCCCTCGCAAGAAAGAAACAAAGTGTCAAACCAAAAATAATAATAATCAAATAATAGCAAGAAATAAAAACAGGGGTATATGTGCAGAAATGCAAAATAAAATAAACAAACAAAATCAATCAAAAACAAAAGAAAAGAAAATAAAATAAAACAAAATAAAACAAAAATAAGAGAAAAATGAAAAGCCGCGAAAAGCCACGGACTCGAAAAGAGCCGCGGAAAGCCGCGAAAAAGAAAATGAAAAATAAAGAAAAACTACTAAGCCGTGCTCCCCGGCAACGGTGCCATTCTGATGACACGCCTGATGGCTCGGGTAAAAGGTAATCAAGGGTTGTTGCGACCCAAGTCACCAAGCGCGGTCGATCAAGAAAAATAGACCACCAAATCAGATAAAAACCAATCAAACACAAGTAGCGGACTCGCTATTATATTAACCTGGTATAGCGACCAGGGTCGAACACAAGGAGCATGTGATGGCCTTGCAGCCTACGAAGTAGTCAAAAAAAAGAATAGAATAAAATGAAATTCTTTTTAGTGGATTTTTAATTTTTATAAATTTTTTTCGATTTTTAATTAATAAAGGAAATAAAGAAAACAAAGAAACAAGCCAATACAAACAATTATCTAATGCATCAAAAATCACTCAAAAATTCAAATAAAAATGTTTTTATGTTTTTTATGATTTTTACTGTTTTTGGGTAATTTTTGGTATTTTTCTGATGTTTATTGAATTTTCTAAAAATCAAACAAGACAAGAAAACAATGGTATTGTCCAGCCAAGCTTGGAGGACTTAGATAAAATATCTAAAAATCCCTAAAAAGCATGGAGGTAAGTTTCCTATAAAGAGGAAGAAACATGGAAAATTTAGGCACCAAAATTATTATTTTTAGATTTTTAAATTAATTATTAGAATTTTTATAGAGTTTTTAGTGTTTTTCAATTTTTATGAGTTTTATATACTGAAAAATGACCAAAATGGTCAGAAAATCAAACAAGACAAAATACACAGTAAATATTTTATAATTTTTAGAGATATTTTAAGATTTTTTTGTGATTTTTCAAATCAAATAGTAAAGAAAAAACTTATTTTTGAATTTTTAAAAATATCAAATAAAACCAAAAATGTCTCCAAAAATTCTGGAAAAATTTACAACATGGCAGGAGCCATGTGTCGAATTTTCATTAAATTTGGAGTTTGTTTGATATTTTATTAAAAATCAAAACCTAGGTACAGTGCATAAGGACCTGTACGTAAATACCAGAAGTCCCAGGGGTCCGGTGCAAAATTTCAAAGAAGTCACGTGCGAGGCACGTGTCCTGGGCACATAGGGACCTAATTGCAAAAGAAATAAGGTTCATGGACTAAATAATAACAGGTATTAAAAGTCCAGGGGCCCTATTGTAAAATACCCAAAAATATAACGCACATGTTCTAAAAAACCACGCACAGGGGTATATATGCAATTAATGAAAAGTTTTCATTCATTCAATAACACCTTGGAAATACAAGGACTAAACATACAAATATCCCAACAAAACATGTGTCGACACACGTGATACACTACACACAGGGGCATACATGTCAATAGCAGAAAAGACAAGGTCCAAAGTGCAATTTACCTAACGCAAATAAAATACTAAAAATATTTACAGGACTAAAAGCAAACTACTCTAAAGCTAAGGGCCTAAGGGAATATTTACCCTTTATTAAGAAGACCGTCAGATGGGCGCCACGTGTGCTGATCGACGGCTGAGAACGGGGTGGTGCCCAACGCTGGAGTCTTCAGTCTGATCGAACAGCCAGGGCTTCGCCACGTGGGAGATCGAACGGATGTGAGGTGCTGTGGCTAAACCTCGACGATCGAACGATCTGGATCGAGCCTCCCAAGGATCGGACGGTCGGAGCTGCTCCTCAAATGGATGGTTAGGATCTAAACTGGAGCATGGGGTCGATCGAATGGTAGGGAAGGATCCTCGACGAACTGGGCTCTGACAAACTTCACCGGGCTTGGGAAGGCGCTGGAGGTCTCCTCGCGGGAAGCTGAAGGTCGGGGAAGAATCGCCGTGGGCTCCCGCGTCGACTGGTACCCTCCGATGACTCGACGGAGCTCGGAGGAGCCTAGACGAGTCCGGCGGAGGTTGAGCTGCTGCACCTGGAAGTCGGAGCCCTCAGATGAGCTCCTGGGAACCTACAAAGATGGGCAACAGACTCGTGGGTCGAGGGCAAGTTGCCTCGACCCCGTTAGCAGTGGTGGAGGTGAGCGGTGCGGTGGGGCGGTCGAGCTCCGGCGAAGTGTCGGCGGTGGAACTCGAAACCCCAGCTCCTGTGCAAGCTGGGTTGAATGGAGGAGCGGAGAAGGTGCGCGGGACGAAGGCGAGGGTGATGGAATGCTCCGATGATCGGATAGGCGATGAGGATGGACGGAATCGAAGCAGAACGGAAATGGGTTGATTTGGGCGTTATGCAAAATCAAAGAACAAGAAAGAAAGATAAGGTTACATGGGTGGACGAATCGATTGGGCGTGAGCTGCTGGAGCTCTGGGTCATCGCCTCGCGGGTCGTCGAGGCCCGAGGTTCGAGCTCCTCCTTCAGGCGGAGCACGGCGGCGCTAAGTCGCCGGATTGAGGTCCGGGCACCCTCTCCTCTCTTCGACACCACCAACGGCGAGATGTCACCTCGGGGATGGCAGTGGAGGTCCTGGGATGGCAAGATGGGGAGCCAAAGATGCTGAAATGGGTGGCGGAGCTCAGCTTTTATATTGTGGACGGTCCGGGAAGAAAGGATCGGGTCCGGCTCGATGGAGCTCGGACCCCTAGGCATGATGTTGGGCGAGGTTCCCAGATGATTGGGGTGTAATTAGGACCCTGGGTTTGGGTGTAAGGAGGTCGGGTTTGGACGCTAAAATGTTGAGAAATCGGGTCGGGCGTCTAGAACTCGTGGGAAGTGGTCCACAGGGGGAAGTTGACCAGGAGGTCAACATCCCCGTGGACCAATGGGAATCAGCCACCTGGAAAAGATTTGAATATTAATTTAAAAATAGCAAATGGCCGAATTATAAAAAACTTAAAACATGAAAAATATTTGTTTTAATTTTTTTCTATTTTTTTGTGATTTTTAATTATTTTTTTGAAATAAAAATAGGGTATTTACATAATAGGGCTATATATAGGTATATATACAATATAGGTTTTTTTTATTTTTGATTTTTAATTAGTTATTTTTGTGAATTTCTATTCCCATTCTATATTTTATTTATTTATAGCATAAAATTAGGAATAAAGAGGTATTTTTATTTTATTTTTATTATTTATATACAAAGGTGAAATAAATAGATATATACATCTATGTACAATATTATTTTTGGTTTAATTTTGTTCTTTTTATTTTGTTTTTGTTTTTGTTGTTTTATTTTATTTATTTACACCATAAAAGATAGAATATTTACAAATTTTTATAGAAATTAATTTTATTTATTTATAAGGTGAAATAAATATAAGTGAGTGGACTATATACATGATGAATATGTACAAGGTGAATGTTTTGAATTTCTTTTTTATTTTTCAATTTTTATTTGGATTTTATATTTATAAATATATACAATATATACAAACCACTTTTATTCTATTTTTAGAGGAAAATATATTTATTTTATTTACAGGTATATTTACGCACATGAGCTCCCTATCTCTCTCTACTTTGGATTTTATGCGGTCAGGCCCATGTTGAGCCCTCCCTTGGGTTAGGTTGCTCAATATTTATTCTAAATATTTCCTCTTTTTCTTTTTAATCTTTATTCTTTTATTTTTGCACAAAAACATGCTAATTATTACTTTTTACACCATGCATGCTTTTGATAATTATTTGTATTTACAAATATATACATGCATTTGCAAAGGTTTTTGTAGCTAAAATATAAGAATAAAGGGTGATGAATGAGTATTCATCATCCATCTATCCATGTCATGATCCGCGACTGCTTCATCAAAGGAAGAAGTATCATTGTCAGTTTCACCTGACACATGGAATCCATACCTTTCAGGTGGTGCGACCACCCTCGAACTCCTTCGAAGAGGTATGGGTGTTTCATCTTTATTTATCTTTTCAGTTTCTGGATCGGGAAGCTCAGAATCCTCAGGGGATTCAATGAGTTCCTTTACTTCATTTTTGTCTTGACAGTTAAGGAAATCATTCTCTAGAAATGTCACATCTTTAGAAATAAAAACCTTTTGGGTCTCAGGGTCATAGAGTTGGTATCCAATACCATCTCTAACATACCCAATGAAGTAACACTCACGAGAGCGAGATTCTAGCTTACTTGCGTCCATGTTCTTCGCATGGACCAAGCAACCCCAAACCCTCAAGTGATTAACAGTAGGTTTGGTTCTATACCAGAGCTCATGAGGAGTCTTAGGTAAAGATTTGCTAGGAATCTTACTCAGGATATATATTGCACTCTCTACTGCATATCCCCAAAAACTAAGTGGTAAATGTGCTTTGCTCGTCATTGAACGGACCATATCCATGATAGTCCTGTTGCTTCTTTCAGCAACACCATTAAGTTAGGGAGTTCCAGGAGGAGTGAGATTGGAGACAATTCCATTCTCTTTAAGATATTCCTTGAATTCATCTGAGAGGTACTCACCACCTCGATCAGATCGAATCCGTTTAATCTTCCTATCGGTTTGGTTCTCAATCAAAGACTTGAATTCTTTGAACTTTTTAAGGGTTTCATATTTATGATGTAATAGGAAGACAAACCCATATCGTGAATGGTCATCAATAAACATTAAATAATATCGATATCCATTTCGAGTCGCGGTACTGAAGGGACCACATACATCAGTATGTATTAGGTCAATAATACATTCGCATCTTTTAACCTTGTTACGGAAAGGCATCCTAGTCATTCTACCTTGAATGCAATGTTTGCAGGTAGGCAAAGGTTGAACCTGTAGAAAATCCAAAGGTCCCTCCTTTATCAATCTATTGATCTTATCAATAGATAAATGACCAAGCCTTTGATGCCAAATCTCATTCAAAAGATTTTCATCCTCCTTGGATATTTTAGGATTTTTATTAGTGGCAGTAACATTCATGATACATTTATCAATGCACAATTCATAGAGTCCACCAGAAGTCAAAATACCATCCGCAATATATTTATCATAATGATTTATGACTAATTTATTACAGAAAAGGAATGAATATCCACTTCTAACTAATTTAGATACATATATGAAATTCCTTCTGACTTCAGGTACATAAAGACACTCTTTAAGTATTAGGACTCTAACTAGATAATGATAGTCGACAGGTCCCGACGGCGACTATCGCAACACTTGCATCAGATCACATCTGGATGACTATCTCCCCTTCTTCCAGATTTCTAGTCTCCTGAAACAAATGCAACAAATTGCATACATGAACAAAAGCACCAGAATCAACAAGCCAACTTCCTTCACTTCCAGTGAGAAAACTAATTTCAATGACGAAAGTAGATTTCATACATGCTGGGACTTAACCTTTGTCGACCGACTTCAGATATTTCGGGCAGTTATGCCTCCAGTACCCTAGCTTCTTGCAGTGGTGACAGACGTCGGTTTTCTTCGACGCTATCAGGGTGGATGCAATTGAAGATGAGCCAACGCCTTGACTCTTATTCTTTCTCTTCTGGGATAGGCCCTTTCGAGAACCTTGCTTCCGACTGCTCTTCCCTCTGACTTGTGCAACCATTGCACTGCTAACGGGGCCTTCTTTATTCATTATGTCTTCAGCAGACTTTAATGCAGCAAGAAGTCCAGCATTATTCAAGTACAACTTGTTCATGTGGAATGAAACCACAAAATTATTGAAAGACTTGGGCAAAGATAGCAGAATGAAGTCAGCTTGCATTTCTGTATCCATATTTGCCCCCAAGAGTCTTTAGCTCAGACAAGTACCCAAACATTTTAAGTACATGTTCTTGGACTGAAGTTCCTTCCTGCATCTTGTAGCGAATGAGTTCTTTCATAATATTGTAACACTGGGTGCGGTTAATGTCACCAAACATATCTTTCAAATTCTACATTATTTCTTGGCATGTGCTCATCTCCACATGTTGCTTCTGAAGAACATTGGAGAGAGAACCCAGGATATAGCATCTTGCCAAGACATGATCTTCATCATACGTGTCACTGTATTGCTTTTCTTCCTTCAATTTAGGGCTTTCATGCTTGTCTTCTGTGAGCACATAATTTATGCGCTCAGGCAAGAGAACAAGCTCCAAATTACGGATCCAATCTGAGTAATTCGGTCCGGTCAACTAGTTGACCTCCAGAAGCCTGCTTAGTGGGTTCATGGACTTCATTTTCTGAAATTAAGAATGCACTATATTAGAACATATAATCATATATTCAAATTTATGATATTTGATTAAGACATTTTAAATCAAATTATTCTTGCATTGTCAACTTTGAAAGTTTATTCCCTTAATCAATTTCAAAGCAAGAGATATACTTACCGCTATATCTCTAGCAAGAACTGGGATCTCCTCTTTATCTTTGCCACATCCCAATAATATGATAATCTGTGACTCCAACAAAGAGAAGTGGGAACACATTCCGCCTTGCAAGTCCAACTTGCATTTCCCAATTCGGTCTTTAACACCCGGGCTCACCACCCCTAAGGTGATGTTGACCCGTCTTTACTTGAATCAACCATCAACAGGAATAGTACTCGCTATGCGCAATCCAATATCGCCCCAATAATATGAGGATCCGTTATTGGGGTCACTACGCATACAGTCTTACTCTTTTGAGAAGTAAAGAGCCCGATCCATATGTGCCTGCATATAGGAGCTGTCACTTCGTACAGGCGTCTCCTATATGCAATCCCAGGCGACGGAAACCTTTCGCCTTGACGGGAGACCATGGATGTCACTTATGTGATCCTCCACCTCTTATTCAAATTTTAATCAATTATCATGAATCATATTCATATAATTAATTCTTACAAGGGAAATAATAGCTTTATTCATAAAGAGTGTTTCAATTGGACATAACTAATTCAATCATATTAAATTAATTATCAATCCAATTCAATCAACAAACTTGATTGTTTTTACTTGAATATATATATGGTATTATCTCAAAGTACGTATTAGATCTAATTTTAATAATTAGAAAAATACATCTTGATTTCTCTGGCATTATCGGGTCCCTACCCATTGTCATGGCCAGTACCAACGAAAGTGGGACGGACCGCAATCGGTGCGACCCGCTACCCCAATGCTTCCCGACTAGACACCATATCCACTTCAGGAAAGGATAATGCCAAATAGATCAATATGTACTTGAGATGATCATCGGTTCTTCAACTGAAATTATACCATATAGTAATAATCAAAACATTTTTTATTATAAGGAAATTTGCTAGACAAATTCCCAACCCTATTCAAGCAAGGAGTTTGATGATTGTGATTCCAATTATGATCTAGATCAAATCTAATCAATTTATTGGTTGAGGCCAAGTCAATTAAGGAAATAATCATCATTCAATATTTCTCAAATATTTTTCATAATTATTTCATGAAATTAACAATTAATTTCACTAATTGACAATCACATGATTCTTGATTAGGAATGTAATTTCAGCAGTGACCCCTACTTACTAAAATTAACATATCTCAATCAATTTAAATCCAAATTAGACAAAATCAATTTTCAAATACTGCTAATTTGATTTAGGACAGAACCTAAGTTATATTTCACGCATTTCTAGGCAGATCAAAACAGTAATTAACTCATTAATCATGTTAAGATTCGCAGTTACTGCAACAGTGAATACATGTTCATTGAAACAACCATATCTCGAGCAAACAGAATCCAAATTACGTAAACTCAGATCCTATGGTACAAAAATTCATGTTAATCACTTGAAGGATATGGTACAAAACTCGAGCAAACGGAATAAAATCCAAGTGATTAATTCGTGTTTAAACATTTTAAACAGGGCCGAATTTATTCACTATACAGATGTGCGAAAATTAAATGCGACAAAAACTTTCGCAACCTTAACAAACCCAAGTCATCCTAGGTTTACGGATCGTATCCAAAACCTTCAATCTAGCTCTGATAACACTTGAAGGATATGGAATAATCCTCAAGCGCATCACGGAAGCATGAGCATCGTATCGAATACGATGAAGAATGACTAGTCATACTAGTTGTTCTATGCAGCAGAATTTAAAAATTTTCATGCAATGAAACCAAATGATCCAAGAACAATTCTTGGAGTGTTTCATCTAGAACCACAACAAGTATAAAGGAATACCTCTTGAAGCGTGGATGATCGAGACTCTACGTAAAGAGACCTCCTATCTCAAGTCTGATCGTCAGAGAAGATGCTTGCGAGCACGGGGATGAGTCGTGTGATCCTCGCAATCTAACAAGTTTATCCAAGCACGGTAAGCTCGTGATCTCGTCGTACGAGATCAAACACCTTCTTCGTGAGCGTAGCACTCCAAAGAAGATGGAGAACCGAAGATTGTCGAGGCGACGGTGCGGTGGCAAAGCGACGATGGCTTTCCTCTCTAGGGTTTGGTGGACGGCCACCAATGGAGAGGAGAGAAAGGTTGACGTGTAGAGAGAGAGAGAGAGAGAGAGAGAGAGATGTGCTTCAAAAGCATAACCCTAGAGAGCATGGTATGTCTCTCTATTTATAGGGTTTTGGGATCCATGGATCTCAATCCATGGGACACATAAATCAATGGATGAGATTGATTTATGTTTAATCCAACGGTCAAGATTGTTATTGGTAAAAGCCGACAACTAATAACTTAATTTAGATTAAATATATTTGATAAATCAAATAAAATTTAATCCTAAATTAAATCAATCAAATAAAGGAGATAATCAACATGGAGATTGCATCTCCCATGGAATATGGTGGACGGCCACCAATTCCATCTTGGACTTGGTAGCCGTCCAATTGTTTCCAAGTGGGGAGCAATCTCATGAAATCTAATGAGATTGCAAATCTCCATGGAAATCTCCATTATTGAATCCAATAACTTTTTTTACGATTTATTCTTAAAAAATAATTCATAATAATTTTGAGAAAATTGCAATCTTACCATTGGAAATTTGTGAATCACATTCACAATCTAAAATAAAATATAATTTACATTTTTAATTAACTACACAATGTGTATCCAATACACATCAATAATTAATTAACAAATATATATTATAATTACCTCTCTCTAATACATTATAAATAACATTTGTAATATATTATGAATAATTGGATATTGCTATCCATATTATTCTTATCCATAATAATTTAATCTCATTTAATTATATTGGATAATTTCTACATGCATCAGGGTAATTAAATCACATTTAATTGTCATTCTCTTAATGCTCAGATATAATTCAACTATAGAATTATTCTTGAACACTTTCAAGAATAATGTGATTTCTCCGCAGATACTTGGAGATAAGGACAGGGCAATTGTATTATTCCACGTATAGTGACTTGGATATTGAGATCACATCTCAAATCCAAATCTCAGGGACCTCCCATAGATGCTTGACTAAATCAAGGCCGTAAACCTAATCTTCTCATTGCATCTGATTCTCATTCAGATCAATGTCCAATACTTGGACTAAGATTAGGTCACTTCTCTATTGAAAGAAGTCACTAAAATCCAAACCTGTTTCATCACTCCCTCAGAATGGAAGCTTCATGGTTATACAATCATTTATGATCACATCACCCTCAGGTTTTCCCATCACCTGTACATCCTGCATATTGGAAGACCTATGATCATCCTGAAGATATAGATCACTTTTATACTGTCATCTTCGGGGTTTGATCACTAAGTTTCTCAATCTTGGTGTTTGGGATTTGGTATAGATCATATGCTTTCACAAAGCATATATCTTACCTTCAAATTCATGTCATTCTTCCAAAGCATGACGACCATGCATGGAATTTGATCAGTCCCAATACCTCATGAGTGAGCTCATGTCTCCCGATTCACAAGTGAACATATATGATCCCTTTGAGAGATCGTATTACTCATATCTCCTTACATGCACACTAGCTCGTCGGTGTATAGACCTTGATTAGGTCATCAACCTATTGGTCTGCCAAATGTACATACTCAGACATATAGTAACACATGTCTCTGGTCAGAGGATGCATGCCTATGCTGTGACAGTATTCAAAGAAGGTCTTTGGTTATCTCGATCTCGTTAAGTCAACCCATTGACTCAATTAATCTGACAACTCTGAATCACTATTCCCATGTAGAGGACCTGTATCAAGAGGTCGGTCAGATATCAACCAAATGAGAAAGGATTGACATCTCCTACTCAGGCTGGAGATCATTACTTAACAATCATTTGATAATGCTTCATGAGTCCTCTATCTAACTCCTTAGATATTCATCCAATCATCAGCCTCTATGATTTAATCAATGAATCAACAGTTGTATGATTATCAAGTTGTCCATGGTACATAACCCTTATTGTACAGAGGGACCTTATAGTGCATCCATTCATTCAATCTTAGAAAGGGAATGAAAAACAATAAATAACTTTTATTGATAAGTCATTTATTACCATAACATTTATTGCAAGAATGGTTCGCCTCGGGCTCACATTGCTAACACCTCTTGCTTGGAGTCAGCAACTGTCGCACGAAGGTGCTCCACCGCCTTGAAGTTTGTGTGCCCCGTGTGAAGAAACCCTCGTAGCCTCCTCCTGCACAGGCTAGTTTGTCGACCCCCGCTCACCTTCCACCATCTCCGCCTGGGGAGCACAACCCCTTCTCCGCCGACCCCCCTCCAGTGCCATCCTGATCCGTTCACTGTCGTCATCGACCATCGATTGCCGACAACCGCAGCCATCACCAACCTGAAGATCCATCTCTGCCTGGAGCAGCAGCTCTGCCCGCATGAGGCTCAGCACCTCCGTTATCCACCACCAACCCGACCTCGCTCCGTTGTTCGAAGAAGCTTGCCAAAACCCCATGCCCCATCATTGTGCTCTCTGTCGTGCCCTGCTTGATCGAGGCACAAAACCTCAAGCCTCCACTACTCGAAGAAGAATCTCTAAGCATCGTCGTTCCTGATCCCTGTCGTCGAAGCTTGAAGGAGCACCATCATCCTTCCTCACTGCACTCGAAGAAACACCACCGCTCTACTCCCTCGTCGACTCTGTTTCCCACCGTTGTTCCACCTCTCGAGTCCATCCGCTTGGATTTCAGCCCGCACGCCGCCCACTCGAAGGAGCTCCACTCGCCGCCAATCACCGCCATCTCCAATCGTGAGTTTTTCATCTGTCATCTAGAAGCTTGGGGGAACAAAATAAAGAGGAGGAGGAGGAGGAAGAAGAAGAAGAATGGAAGAAGAAGAAAAGGAGGAAGGAGATAATGACGTGAGAGAAATGCTCCTCTAGTTAGGTTAACCCAAGGTATTGACTCAAGTAAAGGTAAATTTAACGACAGGGTTCGTGGGGTAAGATGGAGCAAGTTTACGGGGTCGAGGGGGGAATTAGGTTGTTTCAAAGGTCGTGGAGGTACTTGACAAAGATTATAGGGTCTGTCGGGTAAAAATTCCATAGCCATTTGGGCCCTATTTTATTTATTTTTTATACACATCAAATAATAAATTCCTCAATATGAAAGGTGTACATAAAAATACAAAGAAAAAATACAAAATTCATTTCAAAGAAAACAATACACAGTGCACCTGGGACACAGAGAACAAAAAGCCACAAACAAAACTTCACAAACAAGTATCTCCTCCATATAGACTCAAAAGTGTTTAAACGCATCTTTATTGTTCATAAAATTTAGTTATCTATATAATGAAGGTAGTTTCATTAAAAATAGAGTTAAGATGCAAAAGTTGGATTTTGGGTCCTTATTGTACTGTATATATGTATATTATATTCAATATAATCATTCTTTACATTTTTGGACTTCTTGTATTTTGAAATATTTGTAAATATTATTTGAAAAACATTAAAAATATAAACATAAAATAAAGGCATAAAAAATACATTAAAATAAATAAATCTATTGTATATAGTTAAACTATACCTATGTAATGCATATACATGTTTATTTAAGTATATAAATTAAATTATATAAATAAAATAAAAATATGTAAATGTGTATTTAAATATATTATAAGTATATAAAATAGGTAAATATAATAATAAAATATAAAATATAGAATAAAAATAAAAATAATTAAAATATAGGTAAATATACATGTATATATACATGTAAAAATTAACACCTAATAAATAATCTTGTAAATAAAATCATTTATTATTTTATATTGAAATTTGACGAGATTTATTTCCTTGAATTTCCTAGTTGATCCACGTGCACCAACCAAGAAGCATGGATTATTGACCGCCTGGTCAACTGTCCGACCTACCAGCCTCCTTCCCGTCAAAACTCAAGAGGAGCCCAACTTCTCTCCATTTCCCTCGAGTTCCTCCCAATCGCCAACTCCCATGTCCCTAACCCACGTGCTACACCTAGCCCTCACCAACTCCCTCCATCTCTCACGCCATCTCCTCTCGAACCTTGCCCAATCTTGTGTGCATAAATAAGGTCCATCACCCCCTTTTGAAGTGTTGATCCCTTTCTTCACTCATAACCCTAATAGAACAACCCCTTGTTGAAGCCCTTGATGACAAAATGTGTTTACAGTCCATGTCAGGGAGGATAAGAGGCACAGATCAAAGGTCAAAGGCCTCACCGGAGCACCCCCGGTAAGCCCTTCTCATGCTCCCTGGAACCCCAAGTGCGAGATGCTAGTTAAGTTTTCTTTTAGCATTTTAATTCTACATTATAGTTTAGTTTTTAATTCTCCAATTAAGGAGTAACTTCGTTTAATTCTAGGATTTAAGTTTGTTGGATCCTTAAGCTCCAGCTCTGTACACCCATGTTCCGACTGTAATCCAACCCTCCTTCACCTCCATTTTCATCCCCACTTGCTTCTTCATCAGACCCTAATCAATTTCACCCATGATCTGCAAGATTCTAGTCCACCAAGTTCTATACTTTACCATCATTAGGAGCTCTTTTTCCCTTCCACTTCCCCTCTTTATTCAGCTTCAAATCTGGTCAAGAGAAACCCTCTCGATCCAAGGAATATTTTGTACCAGATCTCGAAATTGGAAGCTCTCATTTGATCCCCATTCGATTCCATTTAGGACCTCCAAGTAGCGCGTCACGATGAAGACCCCATGTCTCTTTCGAGGGGATCTAGAAGCTTTCCATGGGTACCTACAAGTTCAGGGCATTCCCAAGAAGCTGTTGGTTTCATCAGAGGTTTGAAAGACCATCGGACTGGGGAGCTAATCCAGATCGAAGCTTGAACGAAGGACCCTTCTTCCCTGTTCCTGCTCCTCCTTCTCCTCTGTTCCATCAAGAACCATATGCTAGGTGATTTAGTGACCGCTAGATCTGCAACCACGCTAATCGTCAGATCAGGATGTGATCTGATCTCAGGCGTTCATCACCAAATCGGTATCGAGCAGCCCTAGTTGTTGATCATGCTCAAAGTTGCCACGTGGAGCACACAATGTCGCTCGATGAGGCGCTATTAGTGGGTTATTTTCTAACCCCAGCTCCTTTTTATATTTATGTTTTACCCTGGTAAATATAAAGTATAGATGGAATATTTATTTAATATCTGCAAAGACCTGCTGAACCTTATTGTTAATTATTTGTGTATAGGTCATGTGCCAGCTCACCTCACAAGCATCCACACGTGAGGTAAGGTCATTCTACATAGAAACCCTTGCGGGCTTAGGTATTTAGGAATAGTACTATAATTTGTAATATAAGTGTTATATTTTGGGATATTTTGCTTGTAGAATCTTTCTTTTATTTTCATTGCAAAAATAATGCTGCTAGGTTGTATATTATTTCTCTGCATATTTATTTTATTTATTTAATATTTACAAAGATGCGTTGAACCTTATTGTTAATTATTTGTGTGTAGGTCATGTGCCAGCTCATCTCACAAGCGTCCACATGTGAGGTAAGGTCATTCTGCTTAGAAACCCTTGCAGGCTTAGGTATTTAGGATCAGTACTATAATTTGTAATATAAGTGTTATACTTTGGGATATTTTGCATGTAGACCATTACTTATATTTTTAATGTAAAAATAACCCTACTAGGTTGTATAAAATTTCTTTGCATATTTATTTTTATTAAATATCCATTGTGCTCTTAAAATTCTAGGAATATTATCTTGGATGCTTTAAATTATGCTTGTACAAGCTCACATTTTATTTAGGCATTCAATGTGTTTTCCTATTTTCTAAAAATCAAATATAAGCTACAAATACCTTGTCTAAGCCTAAAAATCCAAAAAAATATAAAAACTATTTTAAAATTCCAAAAATAGATATGTGTATTACTATATTATAACTCCAGATCAAAAATCACAAAAAATAAAAAATAAAAACTTAAAATTTAAAAACCCTAAAAATCAATAAAAATCAATAAAATAAGTAAAACTCCAAAAAAATAGTTTTCTATCTTGTATTTTTATTTATATTATATAGTATATATAGAAAAAAGTTTTGGGAATTTTTAAACTTACTATCTATTTAAATACCCAAAATAATTCAACCTATATATAATATTCACTGTTTTGATATATTAAACACATTAAAAATCCCTAAATTTAACAAAAATTACATAAAAAATAAAAAATAAAGAAAATGTAAAAAATAGAAAATAATTTATTTTCTGAATTTTGACTATATTTATGTATATTTAAAATTATAAAATGCCCTATATCTTACATATATATCTTATATTACTTATATAGTTGTTATTATTATTATTTATAAAAGTATATAGTATATTAAAACCCTAAAAAAGGACAACTCCTTTATATATTTTTATATATTTTTTCTTATATATATCTTATATATTATTTATAATATCTATATTATCATATATATTATATCTTTAAAAACAAAAAGAATATAAAAATTACAAACATAAAAATAAAAATTTTAAATTTTAAAAATATAAAATATAAATATTTAAAAGACATAAAATATAAATATAATTAAAACTCTTAAAAAACAAAAAATGGACAAAAATACAAAAATAATTATGTTTTTTAATTAATAATAATTATTATCCCCCCATGCTCTCGGTGGTTCGACCCCAACACTTACTGATTATACACAGCTTTTGTGAGGTATAATAAATTTCATCCCGCATTAGTTTTCATTATTTAAATATATCATGGGTTTACTATTGATTTATTCAGATTGTTTGAGTGCCGAGCCGAGAGAGGTGCCACTAAAACAATTGTTGGATTCGACTTGTCAGAAACTGTAGACCCTCCAAAATCGGACGCTAGGTACCTCACACATCTGAATTATCAGATGGCATTATTGCCAGGCTGCAACGTGTAGGATACGATATTATATATATTATTAATATTTTATTCCATATTTTTATTTATTTTATAAATAAGTATTTGCTATTATGGTCATTTCTTCTCTTTACTTTTCTACGAGGGCCCGTGACATGAGGACTGTGTTCTAGGAGGCCTAGGTAGCCAAGCAGAGCAGAGACCGACCCCTTCTTTGCAGGTCGGTAGGAGAGAGAAGGAGAAGATCAAGGAGACTGACCAGTGCAGATTAGCAGCAACGTAGTGCAGTTTTTTATTTTCTGTGAGAGAGACACGTTTATTTTTGTAATGTATTTTATAATAATACAAGGACTCGAACACTTGGATATTCAAACCTTCGCAGATCCATTCCATCAGGTGTTTGTTCACCTTTGGGGCATGCCCAGTTTTTCACAATTTTTCTCTCCTTTTACTTTTTATTCTCCCTATTTTCCACTTATTTTATTTTATTTCCAATGTTTTCAGTATTTTGCTTTCTTTTTCTTTGTTTTATGTGCTTGAAGCCTTAGTTTTAGGATTTTTTGGTAAGCCAGGTAGACTTCAGTCCAAACACCTAAAAGAATTCTGTTCCTATACATTATTGGACTTAGTCAAATTATAAAATATGTTCTTCCCGAGTAGAAGTTTCTTCTATGACGATTTGTGCTTGAACACATCTAGGACATATTTTATTTTATGTGTGGATCATCTTGCATGTAGACAACTAGAGTCAGGTATGCATCCCTATATCTAGCATCAGCTTTCCAAAACTCCTTCCTCTATTTCTTGGACTTAGGCAATAAAAGGAATCGAAAAATACGTTAGATGCTTTCTTCTTTTCAAAAAAGACAAAAAAATGATAACCAATAAAACTGGGACTGTTAATTGAACTCGACCCTAAAACTAAATGTAACAGACAAATATCATTGTTTGGAGAGAGTAACCCCCTCATTGTCTCAGGTACCATTCAGACTGAGTAAGGTACGTACATATAAGTATTGGAGCCCCCATCCCAGGACTTGTGCCTTAAGCACTTGGGTCAGCTCTTGGGCCATGTTATTGCTGCAAGCACTTACCTTGGACTTTAGACAAAGTGGTTCGGTGTTATGGTAGGTGTGATACACTGACTGGAACACATGCACTCTAAGAGACTACACCTATGATTTTGTAAATAGTTGCTTTGTCACCTAACTCTAAAATAGAAAAAAAATAAAAGACCAAACCTTCACGGTCTTCACAATGTTAAGTTACTGAATTGATGGGTTTTTTATTTATGTTTGTTTCGTGTATGTTTGATCACTCTTCGCATTTGCGCCTTTTTCCTTCATATTTTGACTTGATTATCGTCCTCTCTCCGATTCCGCCTCTTGAATACCAACATGGCTGATTGGAGCTACTTTTATCCGGACTTCCCAGATTCTTCTCGTTCACTCTAGTCGGTGCACCTCCATTTTACCTGGAGGAGTATTACCCAGATTTTTGTTCTTGTACATATCCACAACACCCACAATTTCAATCATCGCATCTTTCCTATTATCCACCGCCACAGATTTGTCACCCAACATCACCCCACCCGATATTGAGCTATTGGGTTATCCTCCCTTGGAACCGACTCTTGACTATGTGACCCGACTAGTGAAGCAAATGTAGAAGAGGATAGAGAACCCCACTGATCTGAAGAAGAGCCACATTGTTGCTTTACCTTCTGATGTTATGGAGTCATGAGAGTCCATACAAGGAGATCTCCATCACCAAAAATACAAAAAATGAGCAAAATATAAAAAAAATCTAAAAAGACAATAATGGGAGATACCTAGCCAGGACTTATTGTGAGGAGAGGGCACATGTGCCATCTACTTTTCCCACACTTAAACACATCATAGTTCCCACCCACCCACCCTTCAAGGTCCACATCCCTATCTCTAACATATTGAAGATCAGAAAGTTTGGTTGTTTGATGCAAAATTGCAGATATTCCCAGGCATATTGAAGAGGAAATGGAAAAGGTTGTATATTAGGAAAACAATGCATGACAACGACAACATATTGATATCAAAATTGTCATCTGACTCACAACCATTCATCATCAATGGGCAGTTGCGGAAGCCTTATATAGAGCATGACACATTCATGTCTGTGGTTGACTCTATTGGCGTGGCATTTGATGGCAACCCTGCAGAATCTACATGTTTTGATTCAAAGCTATCCAAAAATAATTTACTTGATTAATTTTTTTCTTGTTATTTCATTATTTCCTTCTTTCATTTAGTCATTCATCCCATTCATCTGTATTAAACTTAGGATATGCTTCATCCTAAGTATAGGGGGGATGTGAGTCGGGTATTTCTTCCATTATTCTCTCGCTTACCTCCCGATTTGTCGATATTCTTTTTGTGCTTAGGGATATTTCACCCTAAGTATATGGGGAGACATGTCGAGTTGTTGATTTTGTATATTCTAATCATCCATCCTTCCTGCTTTGTGTACAGTCTTCTATATTTAGGATTAGTTAGTTCTAAGTATAGTGGGGACAGTCGATTTTCCCTTCTTTTGTTGAGTTGTTGTAGTATTTTTCTATATAGCATGAGTTATGGCTTCCATTTTGCTCAATGGTCACTATGAGGACATCGTTCATACTAAGTATAGGGGTCGTATCTATTGTGTATATACTTTAGCCATAACTCGTACTTGCATATTTTCAAAATTACATGGATTTGAAAAATAAAAGGGTAAGGGATAAGGTAACTAATAAATAGAGTAATCACAACCCTTGTAAATATGTGAATAAAATTGGTTTGAATTTTTTTTTCAAATGATTTGGAAAATGGTTTGGAAATGTTTGTAAAATCTTTTAATATCCGATTGAAAAAACTTTCTAAAGTGTTTGCAAACCTTTGTAAAAATGATTTTAAAAATAAGCTTTCATAATGCTTGCGAAAATGTTTTTAAACAGTTTTTGAAAACCTTGCACACACTTGTGTAATTATTTTCCAAAATCCTTTCCGTAAACGTTTGTACAGTCACTAACCCCACTAAAAATACCTAAAAATTAGAAATTTTAAAACCCCATAAAAAGTTCAAAACCAAACATTTGTTTCACTAAAATACCTTGCATTGCATTTGCATTTTTTCAGAGTAATGTTGATGATTGAACTAGTCTAAAATAAAGTCGGAACAATGGAGCTTGGTTTGGACCTTACTATACTTAATTTCACATGATCCTTATAGGAGTCGGAATTAAGACTCTTCATGTCACCTTTACTTAATTCTTTAAGTCCACTAGACTATGTTCACATGTATTCCTGACTAACCTAAGTAGAATATCTCAAGAACACGCATGATCCTTGTCGATAATGGTTTCACTTGGATAAATGTACTTTACATATAGCTCAACTCAGATGAAGTGGTGGAGGGTAGAATTGTGAGGCTGGAAAAGAACACGTGTGGAAACATACATCATCCCAATAGGTGTCTGGTGCCCCCCAACTCGATCTAGTGGCATGGACATCTAAAGGCATGAGGCCATGTGTTGCAATAATGCTTCAAAAGAGAGATAGTATATTGGCTTTAAACAACTCCCTATGCAATTGTTGCTGTAAATAGTACTAAATAATATGTATGAAATAAAGTAATCCATAAAAATAGACGGGCCAACAATCAAAGAAAAATTATTGCCATCGGAGTTATGAATGAATAAGCTAGGCTTATGCTTCAAATGTTGAAGTCAAAAGGCAGCCTGCAGCTAGGAGACTTGGCTACACTGTTGAAGCTCCATGGGATACGTGACTACACTGGTCATAATCCATTCTTTTATCTACTATCTCTCTTAGAGCCGGTTGTACTTGAACTTAGAAGGAAATACCACGCTCCTCCAGGAAAGAGTAGCAAGATTGAGGAATTAGAGTTAGCAGTTGAGGAAAACTGTCTTTTGTCATTTCAGATGAGGGGAGCTACATTTGCATACACCTTACAAGTAAATTCATAGTCATAATATTTGGTGTACGGAAGGTTTTGTTCTGACTTGATTTTTGAAGGGGAACTTAATAAAGGATTGTGAATCTTGAGGAATTAATTTGATTCTCAATGAGATTCTGCCATACTAATAATCCAAAGCTCTAACTAAACTCTAGAGTTTGATTTTATGAAGATAAATTTGAAAATCATCATTATTCTGTATGTAATTTCCTTTTCTTTATTTTCTCTTTTCATCACATATTTTCCTAATAAGTGTTTACTAAGGAATAGCAAAGGTAAGTAAAGGTGGGCCATGAATACATATTCATTCACCTTTATTCCTTTATTTTGTCTTTAAATTCCTAGATAAATGCATGTATAAACATCTAACTTGTAGAAATTAACACATTCACTGTTGTCTGTGAATAATACATTAATACATGTATTTAAATCTAAAATAAAAGAATAAAGAAAAGAAAAGATAATTAAATTAATCATTATAAATACTGACTGACCCTAAACCTCGAGACCAAGTCAATATTGACAAGGTTGAAAAAGAATAAAGTAGAGGGAGATACGGACAAAATAATAGATACAAAGGTACACAGAACCCTAGAAACCCCTAATGTTTAAAATACTATATATAGCCATATTTGCACTATTTTATTCACACTCATACACACTTCAAATTTAAATACTTACAACATAAAACTTGTACATAACAATGTATAGAAAAATAAAAAATAATAACCAATAAAAATCATGCACAGTGTACATGTACACAAAGATGAAAAAACCGCAAACAGAACTTCATTGATCAATATCTCCTCCATATGAACTCAAAATTCATCAAACTCACATTCATTATATTTCAAATTAAATTATCTATTTAATGAGGGTGGCTTCATTTAAAATAAAGTTAAGATGCAAAAGTCGTTTTTCTGGGGTACCATTGTGCTAGAGAATGTGTATATTATATTATATTGTTCTTTGTATTTTTACTCTTTTTATAATTTTAAAAAAATTTATATATTATACAACACATGTTAAATATATAAAATATAGTTAAAACATCTCAAATAAATTCAATATAAATAATAAAGTATAATGCATAGATACACTATACCTATAATATGTATACATATAATTATTCACATACATAAACAAAATAAAAAAATAAAATAAAATTTTGTCAATACATAATAAATCATATTGTAAACAAATAAAATATGTAAATATGATAATAAAGATGAAAAATAAAAAATAAAAAATACATAAAACATAGGTATATATATCTATATCTACACATGTAAAAATTAACACCCAATAAATGAATCCATAAAAATTAAAAATCACCTAAAAATAGTACCTAAAATAAGGAACAACTTTCATATTTTAATATTTATTTAATATATTGTTTCTTATTTTATTTTTCATTTATTTTCGTTTTTGCCATGTTTTGTACTTGCTTGATCCACGCAATCAGGAGGAGCCCTGAGTTGACAAAGGTCAACTCCCTGATCCCCCTTTGGACCGATCAATGGAGTTTGGTTTACTCTTCTTTACCAAATTTTGTAGCTCGATTAAAATCCCTTTTGCCCAAAATTCTTTAAGCAAAATTCTTCATCAAAGATGCAGCCTTTGCATGGATCCAAGAGCATCTTTGGTCAAATCCTTAAGTTAGGAGAAAACTCTAGGCGAAGAAGCTTCTCCGATCAACTTGTATATAGTCTTGTCTCCTCCCATTTTTGAATTTCAATCTGATTTTCACCATTGTAACGCCAAGGATTCTACTTGAAGCGGAACCCTACAGACATGAGGAAGTTCCCCCTTGAATCGAGGTGGGGAGAAGGAGGAGAAATCATGATTCAATAATCGTCGGTGAGCATCGGTGGTTCTTGTGCTCCTAGGTCCTCCAACAAGGTGAGATTCCCTATCTTTGCTTTTTCGCTTCGTAGTGTCGTCAGTAGCTTTGATTAGCTTTTTTTCACTTGATTTGAGCCAACTTAGCATAAAATCCAAAAAATGCACTTGTCGGAGCTCTAAGCTCCGGCCATTGTTCCGCACGTTCTCAATTGTGTTCTGACTCCCATATCACCCTCACACTTCCTCCATCACACTCTCCATCATCTCGACACATTATTTACCCATGATCTTGCTCATATCAGGGAGATCAGGTCCCCCTTCTTCATCGTTCGTTGGAGACCACCGCCCCAATCATTTCCTCATTTGTTTGCCTAATCCTTGGGTCGAGGAGCTCAACCTCTGAACCCTGGAACTTTTTCCTAGGAGATGGAACCTTGATGAATCCTTGATTCTCACTCTTTATTCTATAATTTAGCTATTTATGTTGGCAAAACATCATGTAAATACACGTAAATACAATAACATAGCATTATGCATGCATTTGTTAATATTGCATATTTATCATGTATTTGTGCAAAAATAAAAGAATAAAGAAAAAAAGGAAGGGGGTATTAGAATAAATACAGAGTGGCCCGAACCCCAAGAGAAGGTCAAGTCTTGACCTGATCGCCAAATAAAATAAGTAGAGAGAGATAGGGCCTACTTTGTATTGTACATATTACTTATGTTTACAAATAACTATTTTTGACAAAATAAAATCAAATTATTCTTTTTACCTCCTTGTATATATTTCTAATAATTATATAAAAATAAAATAAAAATAAGAAAAATAAAAATAAACTAAAAATAAAATTCCTCTTTCATATTACAAATAGACATGTGTGTGTATATATATAACAATCGCCATTTATTTTATACTTGTAAATAATTTGTACAAATAAAATAAAATCTATTTTATATCCCTAAAAATATGCTATAAATAAATAAAATATAAAATTGGAGTATTTGTGTAAAAATAACAAAATAAATATTTGTACATAATACATAGGTATAGCATACCTGTATATAACACTATATATTGCATATATACTAATTTATTTTTCATAAAAATAATTAAAAACCATTGAAAAATCCATGAAAATAATAAACATTTATAATTTTATTTATTTATTTCATTTAAATTCATTTATTATTTTTAATTTAGTTATCTTTCTTTTTCCCTTCGGTATTGTCTTGTAGTGTATTTTGTCTTCATTCGAGGTGGCCCCTGATTGGGATACCTCGATTGTTGACTCTGGTCAACTAGTCCCCCCAGGTGGCCTTCCTTGTCCCATCGGGTTTCACCCAAACTTCGCCATTTTCTCCAGACCTGATCCGATATTAGAGGTTGATCCCTAATCTTCGCTCAATAATCTTCTCTTCAATACGAGCCTCGGTTCGTGGGTCATGCCTCCTCCAGGTCAGACCCCCAAGCCTATATATACTGCACCACCCCCCCCTTTTCCGACACCTTTTGGTTGCACCACTACCTCGTGCATGCCGGCCTACCTTTTCCAGAGTGACAACGAGCGAGAGGGAGGGCGTTAGAACCTTTTCATGCATGTGTGCCCTAGGTCCGACGAGGGTGAACCTCAGCTCTGCCGTGAGGAGCCAAGCCTCTGGCTGCGCCAGTCATCGAGGCCAAGATCGTCGTGGACGTTCGTCTGCAACCCTAGGCGTCTTCTTCTACCTTCAGGTATCTTCTTCACCTTCCGTCTCTGTTCAAATCCGTCATACATGAGAGAAACAGAGCATCTCCGACATACTCATTTCTCATCATGATTCTGTATTCGATGGAATATCTCTGCCCCGCTCCGACTACCTTCTGCTTCTATGTTACTGCCCACATCCTTCCATCGACTCCAATCATTGGGTTGGAGTCGGTTAGCAGGTCTGATCCTCTGCTTCATACGTGACCTGTCTCGTTCACTGACCCCCGCTTGGTTCTCTATGCTTTTGGTGTCTTAACCCTCGCCAATGTACTCCCCTCCGATCATACACCATTTCCTGCAGGGTTGGAACACATTTGGAGCTCATCTGGAGATCGAAGGTATCACAGAAGGTCTCAAGGTCCACCATTCACCCCCAGGGCCCCTCGCTTGATCTTGGGCCTTGTTGAGCATCCCAGACGCTGTGGAGCATAAACATCATCATCTTCCATCTTGCAGGAACTCGTGAGGACATCGGAGACGTGCGCAATCGACGGTGGAAACTCACTGGAGGCGAGTTCTTTCCCGATCTTCCAGACGACCTCCCCACCGTCCAATCGAAGGCTCTCCCAGTTCTAATCTCTACCATCCATCTACGAAAGAGCCTCGGTCATTAGATCCATATGAGGATCCCCTATACTCCCATCATCATTGAAGCGTCATTCGTGAAGCATAGTCGTCAGATCATAAATGGAACAACCTCGCCATTGGATCGTGCCCAATAAGGGGTAACTTGTCCTTAGGCCCTCCTTATTGTGTTTTTATTGTCTAGTCTTGTAAATATTTGTGGAAACTTAAAATATTTTGGTTATTTTGCATTTGGACCCTTGTTATTTCCACTATTTGCATTTTTGTCCTGTTTGTATGAGCTCATGTGTTGTCTCACGTGCTTATCTGAAGTTTTTGCATGCTTTATCCTGAACTTTATGTATGTTACATCTAGAATGAATGTTTTTTTATATTTGCAATTACACCCCTATGAGGTGTCTACGTGTTGCACGCATGCACACTAGGCTTTTTGCATTTATGGCCCCACATTTTATATATGTGTTATTAATTAGCATGGAACTTTCTTGTAATTGCAATTAGGTCCCTAAGAATTGTGTATCTTATTTTTGATCAAATACATACCTAATTAACTCCAAAAATTCCATAAAAATTACCGTTACCTCTTTCTCAGACGTAATATTTATGGTAATTTTATGAATTAATTTCACATTATTTGATATTTTGTAAAAATTAAAAACACATAAAAGTTGTTCTATCTATTTTATAAAATATACAAAAATAATAAAAAAGTTTTAAAAATTCAAAAAAAATATTATTTGTTTGTTTTGTTTACTTTACCTCTAGTACCATTTTTGTTTTAAAAATCATTATAAACCCTAAAAATCTAAAAACTCTCAAAAACTTATAAAAATCGTTACAAATTCTAAAAAAAATAAAAAAATAGGGTTTAGTTTATGTTTATAGAGCTGTTTATTTGGTTTTTCATAAAAATCACAACTAGGACATTCAGGCAATTTAATATTTTTAAGTTGCCTTTTTATCTAGGTTGTACAATGTTTTCCCTTCTTGCTTTTATTTGATTTTTATAAAATCGTATGAAAATTAGAAAAACCCCAGAAAATCAACAAAAACATCTAGATATTTGAAATATATAAAAATATTTTTATTCTTGATTTTTGAGTATTTTTAGCATTAATAAAAATTATAAAGACTTGATTGTATGCTTTATTGCCTTATTTTCTTGATTGTTTTCCTTAATTGAAAAATCACAAAAATTTGCAAAATTTAAAAATTAACAAAAATATGATTTTATTTGTTTGAAAACTAACTACTTTCGTAGGTTTACTCGTGCTCCTTGAGTTCGACCCTGATCGCTATACCAAGTTAAATTAAATAACGGAGACTGCTAACATTAATTGTGTACCTTGATTGTCTGATTTGAGTGGTTTCGAGTTTTCTTGATTGACCGAAGTGATTGGTTGAGAACAAGAACCTTTGGTTATTTTTCCATCTTAGTTGATTTTAATTTTCATGTCAACAGAGTGGCGTTGTTGTCAGGGAGCACGGCTTAGTAGTCTTTTCAGCTTTTCTGCCTATTTATATCTCTATTTGTTATAACGATTTTCTGACCCAATTCTGTTTCATTTTTTCGTGCGAGGAACCACCCGAGGACTCTTTGGAGGAGACGTGCACCCGAGTTGGAGCAGAAGCAGAGCAGGAGGTAGTTATAGCTTTTAGAGATTAGATAGAGTAGTAATTAAATAGTTTTTCATTTCAGCAGACTTAGCTTTTATGATTGTTGCAATAATTCAGGACCTTGGACACTTCTCGTTGGACACTTGACTCATTGGGGTCTGTTTCGCCGAGCACTAGTGTGCTCGGGGGACCTCATCACGTTTTTCGCCGATTTTGTTTTATCGCATTTTTTTATTTGATTCCCGAAGAATTTGGCCCCTAGACTTAGGATTTTCTCTTGATTGTGACGTAAATAACTTAAGGCTCATTCCCTAATAGATTGCTTGCACCTATAGTTCGTAATTGGACCTATTAATAATTCATAATAAAAAGTTAGCATGATTGATTGAGATGTCACGTGCCGCTAGAGGCCGTATACAACACGTGCAGGATCCGTTGTGGCGGACACCAATCAGCATCCGAGACCGGACATCGACCTCTCTCTCTGATCAGTTAACTATTGTTCTTCATAATCTTTAGAAATTGCTAGTATTAAGTTCGTTTTCTTCGTGCATCATTTAGAGTAGTTTTAATTCTATCTTTAATTTTATGTGCAGATCACCCTGCATGTAGAGTGTTGGAATCAGGTACACATCTCTTACTTTGCATGCATCATTGTGTTTGATTACGAATAGGCTTTTTCGACTTCTCCCCTTGTTTTTGGACTTAAAATAATCAGGAGATCGAAAAATTCATTAGGCGTTGTTTGATTTTGAAAAAAAATACATAAAAAAGTGAAAATCATAAAATTGGGACTATTTAAGCAAACCTGACCCTAAAACCCACCTCACATAAAAACATTTGTTTTGGGGAGAGTCACCCCCTCATTGTTTGGTTTGCTTGAGAGAGATAGTGACCCGCACACTAGGCTAGAGTCATACCTGAACTCTCATTAGAATACCAGTCTTGGGGTTAGTCATTCTCTAGTGAGGATCTCTCTGGTAACCGGTAAAGCAGATCGCGACGTCCTTAACAGATTGAATTGATCGGGTAGCCGGTAAAAATTCTGCAATTCATACTAGCTGTGAAAGATCTAGCTTTCGGATCAGGCCAATCTCTCGAGAGCGTTGGGTTCCTACCATCTCGCTTAATCGCTCTGCAAGACTGATTTATCACCTAAAATAAAATCGACAAGATAATCAACCGATCCTTTACGGTCATCATCTCGTGTTGAGTAGGTGAATTGGGGATTTGACTTCTAATTTTGTTTGCTTTCCAGATCTCATCCACACTCATCCCACATCACGATGATGGGCTGGAAATCCCTTAGACTACCTTCGGTAGACATGCTCTCGAGCACTCCGCCTCATTCATCTAGGGAGGTTCCGGGTAACCTAGACCCGCTCTCTGAACCCGAGTTCGATTCTGCCTTGTTCCCCCTCGACTACCCTTCTTCCAGTCCTAAGGTGCCCGAGCAGAGGCCGGCATAGATATTTGTACATTTGACAGCACTTGAGTTCGGATCTTTTGCCTTTGCAGAGCCTACGAGATGTCCAGCAGTGAGGAGAACACTGATGGACAGCCTCAGGGCTCGACATATGTTCTAGATTAGGGTGCCATCAACAACACACTTCTACCCTCCCTAGAGATGATGCATAGATAGATTCGAGAACAGGGAACATTTATGGCAGACATGCGTCGAAAGATAACACAAATGCGAGCCGACAAAGGAGAACCGAACCGAGCAGCCGATGGAGAGATTCCAAAGGCTAGAGGAGGAGCAGGAGGACACCCGGAGAATCAGTCAGAGCCAACCATCAGCCACGGCCGATGAGGCAGTTGCATAACCCTGGTGCAACCCTCACCCATCATTGGATCCAGTCCCTAAGATTCTGAGCGACTTCAAGCTCGGCCCCCAGACGAGTTAGCACTTGCCCAAGTTCCATGGGCTAGCCACCGAGGAGCTGCATCTGCATTTATTGGAATTTGAGATGATCTGTAGCACAGTCCATGATAGATTTGTGGATGAGGATACCATAAAGATGATAGCATTCCATTCTCCCTCGTCGGCAGACTAGCCTACTAGATGAAGCATTTAGGGAGATACGTTACCACTTGGGAGCAGCTCCAAATCAAGTACTTTAACAAGTACTATCCACTCGGTCGGACCAATGCAACAATGGCTCTGATCAACAACTTCACAATGATTCCCAATGAGCAGTTCATGAGGTACGGGATCGATTTCGTGAGCTCATCGACCGGTGTCCACACCATGACATATCCAGGCCCAACTTAGTGTAGAATTTCTTTTGTGGGCTAACACCAAAGCTGCAGGGGCTTGTCAACGCTTCTTGTGGGGGCTCCTACTTTGCCAAAGATGAGGACCAAGTATGAGCCATCTATAAGGAGATGGATGAAAACTACACTGTGATGTTGCAGACCCGAGTCCACACTGAAAGGAAGCTCCTTCCATAGGTTGTATCCTATCAGAGGATGGCACGGGTTGATGCGAGTCCATCCACTTCGTTAGCAGCAGCAGTGCAGGCAGAGTAGTTAGCAACTGATATGGGTATCATTAGCGGGAAGTTGGACCGCATAGAAATCATTGAGAAGAAGCAGTGCCAGTGCATGACGTAGATCTACCAGTTGGCATAGACTATTAGTGACCTGAAGACCCTGATCATGTGTCTCTAGGAGAGACAGAGGGCTTCTCGGCCCCTTCTCAGGTCACAGGCTGACCCTAGCAGCAACAGCTCTTCCCAGCACTCCTCCCAGTACCGCCAGGTTCACCACATCCAGGTAGAGTCGGTTCAGTTGTTGCAGCAGCGACTGCCATTTCAAAACACTCAAATGGTGGTGTATCATCAAGATCAGCCACTGGCAGTTCTTCCCTTGTTCCCTTACGAGCAGAAGCTGTTCATGGAAGTCAACAGGATTCCGTATGACCAGCAGCAGCCCAGGATCCGCCGAGATCATCCCGGATTCAGGTGGTCTGTCGGAGGCACCTCACCAGCCATAACATCAGCCCCAGTTTTCCCACCAACCATAGTATCATCGGTCGGGTCCTCGTACCTACCATCAAGGACAACAGTGGAGGCAGCAGCCTCAGCAGTAAGCCTCCCCCTCACCAGTTCCAACAGCAACCTCATTTCCAGTGAGGCAACCCATCCGGTTCTCATGGTCCAACCTACGAGAACCTGACCCTTTATGATCTAGCCCACCTCCTCTCAGACCAGAATGCATCCTTTAGGTGGGAGAAGGATGAGTTTCACCAGGATATGAGGGAGATCATAAGGGAAAGGTTGCCATACCTGCTCATATCAAGCCCAACCTGAATAACCTCAAGAGAAAGTTTGAGCAGGTATTGTTTACAGAGACCACCACCCCTAGTGATTCATTGGGTGATATTTCTTCATACGTATTTGATGTTGACTTTGTTACACTTAGGAGCGGTAGGATGCCAGTCGGCGATGCCTCGTCTGAGAAATGACCCCATGATGATCCAGGAGCGCCAGGTGAGGAGGACAGTGGTGCTGATGCCGCTGATGATGATGTTGATGACGGTGGTACTGAAGACACCAAGGATGATGATCCAGTCGACGGTACTGAGGTTGTCACTTCTCCAGATGTAGTTGGCGGTGCTGATGCCACCATTCCAATTGATGATGAGCCAGAGCACGGTGCTGATGCTGTGAAGACAGATGTCGTGGGTAGTACTGATGCCACCAGTTCTATTCTCGTTGTGTTTCCCTCTATTTTTGTAACTTAGGACTATAAGAAAAAGACCAAAAAAATTAATAAAGGAAAGGTTTCTTCGTCTTCAAGTCCATATGTGATGCATGATTACCCTTATATGAATTCCATTCCCGCTTAGCAACAAGAACCTCTTCCTAGACCTCTATCTAAGGAGGGCCCAGTTATCCCCTTCCCTCAAGCACTATGCTTGGCTAAAGGGGAATAAAGAAGAAAATCCAAAAAAGAACCAGCAATTAGAGTTCAGCCAGCAGATGATAGACAGATTCCATATCCATCTGACTCTAAAGGAAGCATTTGAGCACATCCCTCTCTTCCAGAAGAACTTGAGAGAGAAGACCACTATTCATAGGAAGAGAAGGAACCATCAGGCAGAGATCCATGTGTTCACCCGTGCCACCTGCTTTGCCATCTAGAATCGCCTGCCGACCAAGAGTCCAAATGCAGGAGCTCCCTGTGTCAGATGCCACATTCATGAGCAAATATTCGATCAAACTTTATTAGACAACGGCTCTTCCATCAACCTACTTCTGGCATCCTTACTCGACCGATTTGATTTTGGCCCTCTCTGATAGAGCAGGACAATCCTTCAGTTTGTTGATCGATCTGTCAAGAGGTCGAAGGGGTTGTTGAAGGACGTGGTCATCACAATTCAGGGCCTGAAATTCTCCGTGGACTTTGTTGTGTTGGACATGGATATCCCTGAGTCCGTGATATATATCCCCACCATTCTTGGCCACAGCCAAGGCAGAGTTTGACCATGATAGCAGGAAGGTGTACTTTCGCGTTGAGGGCAAAAGTATACAAATAGAGACAATCGACGAGACTAGAGCGCGAGATTCAGCTTGCTCCGAGCAGTTCAGCGATGCAGAGCAGATGATAGAGGCAGCGCGAGACGTCCAGTAGGAGTGCAACTTTGTGATCACTGATGATGAAGCCGCTTGGACCGACCCTGTTTCACAAGCTTTTCTCTCACCTTCAGACACTACAGATTTACAGATTCCAGCAGAGGAGAGTTCAAAGAGCACATTCCTAGCAGAGGACACATTCGAGGACGACGACCACGTTCAAGATAGCGACACATAGTACATTTCTTGTGCTTCTAATTCAGATCCCTCGGATTCAGACATGATCGGCACGATTTCGATGATGATTTGCCTTGTCTGATTCCCACAGAGCCAGCAGCTAGGGTGGAGATTGAGCCAGCATCGAGTACAGACAAACCAGCAGGGCCTTCTTCACCAGATATTCATGATCAGCGAGAGTTATCACATTCTCATCTGGTTGCCTTCACGCAGACATTTCAGAAGCCAGATTTGCCAGCTCCCAGTTTCCCAGAATTGAAGCCTTTGCCGCAGTCACAGAAGTATAGATTCCTTACGGGTGAGCATGAGATGTACCCAGTCATCATCTCAGTAGATTTAACTGGAGAGCAAGAATCTCGTTTGATGGAGTTCTTGAAAGGAACCGCAAGGTGATAGGATGGAGTGTATCTGATTTCCAGGGGATAAGTCTGGCCCTGTGCTCCCACCATATCTATATCGAAGAGGATGCAAAGCCATCGCGTGAGTTCCAGCTGAACTCGAATCTTCGAGAAGTGGTCATGAAGGAGATATCGAAATGGTGGAGCACCAACTTTATCTACCCCATCTCTGAATCCAAGTGGTTTAGTACGTTGCATGTGGTGCCCAAGAAGACGGGCATCACTACAGTTGTGAGTGAGTCTAGAGAGTAGATTGCTACCCGGGTACCCACTTCTTGGTGAGTCTGTGTGGACTATAAACGATTGAATCAGGCCATCAAGAAGGATCATTTCCCGCTGCCTTTTATTGATCAGATTATAGAGAGGCTAGCTGGAAAGAGTCATTACTGCTTCCTTGACAGGTACTCTGATTACAATCAGGTGGCCATAGTGCCCGAAGACCAGGACAAGATGACATTCACCTATTTGTTTGGAACTTATGCTTTCAGACATATGCCCTTTGGTCTATGTCACACCCCGGCGACATTCCAAAGGTGCATGTTGTCCATCTTCTCAACATGATGGTGATTGCTTGGAGGTCTTCGTGGATGATTTCTCGATCAACGACGATGGGTTTGATGCTTTTCTTGATTGCCTAGACCGAGTGCTTCATCATTGCATCAAGGTGCATCTTGTTTTATCTTAGGAGAAGAGTCACTTCATGGTGACTCATGGGACGGTGCTTGGTCATATCATCTCCAATAGGGACAAGGAGGTTGATCCGGCCAAGGTGGATATCATTAGAAAACTCAATCCACCATCCAACTTATGGCAGTTGCTGTCTTTTCTGAGGCATGCCGGTTTCTACCAACGTTTTATTCAAGACTTCAGCAGGATTGCCCGACCGCTCACTGATCCGTTGACGAAAGACACCAAGTTCATTGTAGATGATAAGTTCCTTTCGTTGTTCGAGACTCTCAAGAATCTAGTTGTTGAGGCTCCTGTCCTTCAGTCGTCTGATTGGTCTCTCTCATTCGAGATTATGACGGATGCCTCTGATTTTGTCGTAGGGGTTGTGCTAGGAAAGAAGAGGGATGGTTTACCATTTTCCATTCACTACGCTGGCCATACATTGGATGTCGCCCAGCGGAATTACACAGTCATAGATAAAGAGATGATAGCCATAGTATTTGCCTTGGACAAGTTCATATCGTATATTCTTGGATCCAAAGTGACTATCTATACTGCCCATAAGGTACCTCATGGCAAAGAAGGATGCCAAAGCGAGATTGACTAGATGGATCCTTCTACTCCAGGAGTTTGATATTGAGATTAGGGATAAGCCTGGAGTTAAGAATGTGGTGGCAGATCATATCTCCTAATTGGAACACCTTGAGGAATTTGAGCAGACTGAGCCTATTATAGAGACCTTCCTGGATGAGGCGATCCTTGCTATCGCCTCGCTCCCGTGGTACGTCGACATTGTGAGCTATCTTGTCATCAAGAAAGTTCCACAAGGTTGGCCCAGACAGTGACTTGAGACCTTCCTCGTGAAGGCCAAGTCGTACCATTGGGAGGATCCCATACTTTATCATGAAGGAGGGATAGCATCTGGCGTTGGTGCATTCCTCAGGAGGAGCAGCATAGCATCCTCACATACTGCCACAAGCTTGAGGAAGGAGGACATCATTCTAGGAGGAGAACAACACAGAAAGTGCTCCAATCCGGTCTATGGTGGCCTACCTTCTTCAAGGATTCTGATGAATTCGTGAAGAAGTGTACTGACTGTCAGAGCATGGGCACTTGTGGACAGCGTGACACGATGCCGACGCAGCCTACTAACTTCTGTGAGGTTTTTGACACATGGGGCACCGATTTCATGGATCCATTCCCTAAGAGTCAGGAATTTGAGTACATTATGTTGGTTGTTGATCATGTGAGTCATTGGGTTGAGGCCATTCGCGCTCGAATCGCATATGCCAAGACTGTTTGTAGATTTTTGAGGAAGAATATCATTTCACGGTTCGGAGTGCCTGGAGTATTGATATCTGACAGGGGATCTCATTTTATCAATGACAAGGCCCTCGCTAATGAGTTCAGCATAGACCATTGAGTAGCTACTCCTTATCATCCTCAGACCAATGCTCTTGCTGAAGTATCGAACAGGGAGATCAAGGTGATACTGCAGAAGGTAGTCCTCCCTGACTAAAAGGATTGGTCGCAGCTTTTGGACTCGGTCTTGTGGGCATATTGGACATCCTTCAAGACACATTTGGGTATGTCTTCTTTTCGTCTCATTTATGACAAGCCATGTCATTTACCTGTTGAGATTAAGCATAAGTCACTATGGGTTGTCACTGAGATATTATTGGATCCAGAGAGTATATGAGATCAAAGGAAGGTAGAATTGGCATCCCTATAGGAGTTTAGAGATACAGCCTTTTTGAGCAGCCTACAATATAAAGAGCGAGTAAAAATATGGCATGATTCACACATCAGCCATAAGCAGTTTGAGCTGAACTAGAGAATATGGTTGTTTGATGCCAAACTGAGACTATTTTTAGGGAAATTGCAGAGTAAGTGGAAGGGACCATACTTGGTCCGAAAGGTGCATGACAATGGCAGTATCGATATATCTGAGATATCATTTGAGTCCACCTTTCGAGTTACCTGAAGCCATATCTAGATCATGATCCATTGATCATTGACGTCTCCCCTATTCATTTTGCATGAGATGTGGTCTTTGACTCACATCATTTGCATCTCATGCCTAATTGTCATTGTCTTCTACCCTTGTTTAGATCCAGATGTCCATATCATGCATTCTTTGTCTAACACCCCATCTGCATCTTTTGATTATGCTATACTTAGGGTGTACTTTACTCTAAGTATGGGGGGTGCTAGATTTTTTATTATTCTTTTAGTTCTTTTTACCTCTGATTTGTTGCCTATACTTAGGGATATTTTACCCTAAGTATAGGGGAGGTAGACCCTGTACAATCTAACCCTCGATTTTCCCCATGTGTACAAACTTCTATACTTGGGATTACTTGATCCTAAGTATAGGGGGAATTACCGACTTCTGTTGATTTTGTTCTTTCATTCGTCATTGTAGTATAGCCTTTTGTTTCACTTCCTTATACTAAGCACGAGTTATGTCTTCTTCATCGCCCTTTTATCACTCTGAGGACATCATTCGAGCTAAGTACAGGGGGTATCGTATATATTGCATATATACTTAGCCATAACTCATACTTTGTTTGAGTGTATTAATAAATAAAATGGCTAAAAACCACAGCCTAAAAATCACAAAAATTTCAAAAAAAAATTCTTGTACATAAAGTTCTTTCTTACACATACTTGTATGTAAATAGCTATTTATAAAAATTATTTTTGTATAAATGTTTGTAAAAATGTTTTGCTTGTGAAAACTTTGTAAATATTTTTGTATCAAAAGTATGTATACAGTACAAATTTTTTTAAAAATGTTTGGAAAATAAAAGTTTGCAAAAACCCATGTGCAAATGTCTGTAAATAGTTTGCAAAACTTTTACACTCATGCATGCATGCATCCAAACATTTTCAAAAATTTTACACATTTTCAAAAAAAATTTATATGTTGGAAAATTGCATAAAAAGTATTTTGTACATATTTTTGTATATTCTTATGAATCATAGTTGATATTTAATCTAGTCTGGAATTATATTAGAAAATGGAGCTTGGTTAAGACCTTAATCCATCTAATTCTCAGAGGAACCTTATAGGATTTGGGTTTAAGACTTTTCATGTCCATGAGTGACTTAATTTTTGAGTCCACTAGGCTATGTTACATGTCATCTTGATGAGCCCAAGTAGAACACTTAACAACACACACATGACTCTCACAAACAATGGCTTTACTTGGACCAGCACTTCACACATAGCTCTCTATGGATGAGGTGATGAGGAGGCAGTTTCCTTTGGCTTGGAGTAGCATAGGAGGGTAGTACTTCTAGGCGGAACCTCTCACCTTCCTTTAGGGAGGGATGTGCATCTCAACTTGGTCTTGCGGTGTTGAGGTCTAAAGACAGAAGTTGTGAGTTGCAATAATGCTTCAAAAGAGGGATAGTCTACTGGCTCAAGAAGAAAAAGTCCTTATGTATATGTTGCACCATGTAGATATGTTGTACATATGCACATCAAAAAAATTGTGTACAAAATCAAGAAAAACTCCAAAAAGAGGACAGGATTGATAGAAAATAAACTGCCTGTCGGAGTGTATATAGTCAAATAAAGCGAAGCTTATGTATTACACCTTCTCATCTCATGAAGCTTGTAGCATGAGACTTAGCTACACTGGTTGGGCTCCCAGGGATACACGACTACACTATCCACGATCCATTCTCTTCTCTCCCCCTGTTCTTGAGCCGATTGAACTTGAACTTAGAAGGGAATCCCCCGCTCCTCGAGGAAAGAGCTGCTAGACTGAGGGATTAGAGTTACCTTGTTGAGGGAGGTTGTTTCTTTGTCATTTCTGAGGTGGGGAGCTACATATCACTTACATTGTACAAGGAAAGATACATGGTTATTAGAGTTTGTATATGTAGACTTGTTCTGATCTGGATTATTGAGGAGTCATGACCATAGAATGGTGGAGCTTAGAGGTTGTTGAGTCCTAAACCTAGATCTCAATAAAGTTCCGACAAAGTAATAATCCAAAGGTCTGATTGAGCTCCATACTTCAATTTAATGAAGATAAGTTTAATAATCAACCTTGATTCTCCTTCTTTTTCTTTTCTTCTCTTTTTCACTTCTTTTTCAAATAAATGTTTGCTAATGTACTAGCAAAGGTAAAGTATAGGGTGTGATGAATCCCTGATTCTCACTTTTTATTCTTTTTTTTATCTATTTATCTTGGCAAAACAACATGTAAATACCTGTAAATACAATAACATAGTATTATGCATGCAATTGTTAATATTGCATATTTAGCATGTATTTATGCAAAAATAAAAGAATAAAGGAAAAGAAAAAAGAAGGATGTATTTAGAATAAATACAGAGTGACCTGAAACCTAAGAGAAGGTCAAGTCTTGACCTGATCGCCAAATGAAATAAGTAGAGAAAGATATAAAGTGCCTACTTTATATTGTACATATTACCTATGCCTACAAATAACTATTTTTGACAAAATAAAATAAAATTATTCTTTTTACCTCCTTGTATATATTTCTAATAATAATATAAAAATAAAATAAAAACAAAAACAAAAAATTAAATAAAAATAAAATTCCTCTTTCATTGTACAAATACACGTATATATATATATAAAAATCACCATTTATTTTATACTTGCAAATAATTTTTAAAAATAAAATAAAATTTATTTTATACACCTAAAAATATGCTATAAATAAATGAAATATAAAATTGGAATATTTATGTAAAAATAACAAAATGAAAATATTTATACATAGGTATAACATAATGTATATAACACTATATATTGTATATACACCTATTTATTTTTCATAAAAATAATTAAAAATCATAGAAATTTTTCTTGAAAAATAATACACATTTTTTTATTTATTTCTTGATATAAATTCATTTATTATTTTTAATTTAATTATCTTTCTTTTTCCCTTCTTTTTTGTCTTGTAGTGTATTTTGTCTTCATTCTAGGTGGCCCTTGATTGGGCCACCTCGAATTGTTGACTTTGGTCAAGTGGTCCCCCCGGGTGGCTTTCCTCATCGGATCAGGTTTCGCCCGAACTTCGCCATTTTCTCAAGACCCGATTTGATACCCTTTTCACCCAAATTTCTGCTCCAGTATAGAGGTCGGATCCCTAATCTTCGCCCAGCACTCTTCTCTTCGATCTGAGCCTCAGTTCGCGGGCCACGTCTCCTCCATGTTAGACCCCCAAGCTTATTTATATTGCGCCACCCCCCCCCCCCCTCCTTTTTCTGGCACCTTTTGGCTGCGCCACCACCTCCTGCCTACTGGC
>JAZKJV010001902.1:960000-964564 GCA_037367405.1 Ottelia alismoides | reverse complement strand
TGCGAGCGGTGTTGATGAAACATGTGCTTCACGCAATCCATGTTGATGATCCAAGCGACGAATCTCCTGATCTCGACACACGAGATCCGACGTCTTCTTCACGAGCGAGACACATCGAAGGAGACAAAGATCCACGAGCAAATGATCCGGCAGCATAACGACGACGCTACGACGATGGAGACTCTCTCTAGGGCATCCAAGGTGGACGGTCATATGAGAGAGAGAGAGGGATGGCGTGTAGAGAGAGAGAGAGAGCCTTATGTTTCTCATTAGCATTTGAAGAGCAAGGGGTGCCCTTCTATTTATATTATTTTTGGATCCATGGATCTCAATTCATGGGAAACACAAATCCATTGGTTCACATTGATTTGTGTTTCTTTCAATGGCCTAAGATTTTGTTGGTAAAAAACCAACAACAATTAATTTAATTTTGATTAGATGTATATTAATAAATCAATATGATTTAATCTTAAATTAAATCGATCAGGCATGAAGATTATGGAATGAAGATTGCCTCCTTCCATAATATGGGATTTGGTGGCAATCTCATATAATCTCATCATATCTCATGAGATTACATTATTCCATAGAAATCTCCAAGATTTACAACAACACTTGTTGTAAATTATTCAACAAAAATAATTCATAATTATTTTGTGAATATTTCAATCTTGCCATTGGAAAATCGTGAATCACATTCACAACCCAATATAAATGTGAATTACATTTTCAATTAATTGTCCAATGCGAATCCAATTCACATCAACATTTAATTAACAAATGTAAAGTATAAATTGCTCTCTCTTATATATTATAAATTACATTTATAATATATATGATTAATATGGATAGTGCTATCCACATTATTCATATCCATGATAATTAAATCATATTTAATCATCTTGGATCTCTATTCTCATGTGCCCAAATAATGTGAGTCAAATTCACATTATTTATATCTTTGATAATTGAATCACATTTAATTATCTAAGCTAACTCTCCTTATAATATGAATCAAATTCATATTATTCATGATAATTAAATCACATTTAATTTATCCATTTTATCAATGCTCGGATACATATATCAACAATGAAATTATCCTGAACTCTTTCAAGGATAATGTGCTTTCTCCGCGGATACTTAGAGATAAGGACATGGCGATTGTATTGTTCCACGTATAGTGCCTTGGATATTAAGATGGCATCTTAATCCAGATCTCGAACCTCCCATAGATGCTTGATTAAATCAAGACCGCAAATCTAATCTTCTCATTGCATCTGAATCACATTCAGATCAATGTCCAATATTTGGACCAAGATCAGATTGCTTCTCTACCGAGAGGAGTCATTGAATCCAGACCCGTTTCATCACTCCCTAGGAATGGAAGTGTCAAGGTTATACAATCGGTTTATGATCTCATCACCCACAGGTATTCCTAATACCTATACATCCTACATACTAGAAGACCCAGAATAATCCCGAAGTATAAGATCAATTTTACACTGTCTACTTCAAGGATTTATCATTAAGTTTCTCATTCGATTATTGGGAGTTGGTATCGATCATATACTTTCCAAAAGCATATATCATACCTAGGTGTTGATCATATACTTTCCAAAGTATATATCAAACCTTACAAACTTAGTTAAGCTTCCAAAGCGAGACGACCACGCGCGGAATTTGATTCTTCCCAATATCTCATGAGTGAGCTCATGTCTTTCAGTTCAGGAAATGAACCTGTATGATCCCTTTGAGAGATCATATTACTCATATGCCCTTGTATGCACACCAATGCGTCGGTGTATAGACTTGATTAGGTCATCAACCTATTGGTCTGCCAAATGTACATACTCAGACATATAGTAACACATCTGTCTCCGGTCAGAGGATGCATGCCTATATCATGACAGCATAAGACATAGGACTTTGGATTATCTCGATCTCGTTAAGTCAACTCTTTGACCTAACTAATCTGACACCTCCAAATCTCTATTCCCATGCAGAGGACCTGCATCAAGAGGTCGGTCAGATATCAGTCAAGTGAGAAAGGATTGCCATCTCCTACTTAGGCTGGAGATCCTCTCTTAACAATCATTTGACAGTACTTGATGAGTCCTCAATCTAACTCTTTAGATATTCATCCAAGCACCAGCCTCGATGATTCAATAATTGAATCAATAATTGTATGATCATTAAGATGGCCAGGTACATAACCCTAATTGTACTAAGGGACCTATTATGCAAATTAGTTATTCTTCATTTCAGATCTGGGAATGATATTTGCAATAACATTTATTGCATAATGGCTCACCGTGGGCTCGCATATCGAACACCCCTCGTTATTTTGGAAATTGTTGTTTAGTCTTGAAAGTATTTTTGCACGTTATAATATTTTTGTGAAAATTGTATTTTGGCCCCTAAATTTTTTGGATATTTGTACTTTAGTCCCTGCCAGGTCACGCGTTTGTACACGTGAGATTTGCCATTTTTGAAGGAGGGCCCTCGGGGCTTTACTTATTTCTGATTGGTCCCGTAATATTTTATTCTAATTATAATTTTTGTGGGAAAATTACAACTTGGCCCCTGCACTTTCTGATATTTACAAAAATACGCCTGTAAAGAGTGTAGTTTCCATTTGTTTCTAGTATTTATTTCATATATCTTTATTGCTCAAAAAAAATCATAAAAAATAGACTTGAGTTCTTGGAGCATTGATCTTTCACACACATATTATATTTTGCATTTTGACTCTTTTATTATTTATAAAAAATAAAAAAACATGTCTTTTTATCGTTGTTTCCACTATAAAATGCATAAAAATTATAAAAACTTTTTGAAAATTCTCAAAAAACTATATTTTGTATATTTTCCATCTTTGACTTTCATACCAAAAACACTAAAAAATATAAAAGAAAACTCAAAAAAATATAAAAACTATAAAAACTTTATAAAAATTTGTACAATCCATAAAAAATTCAAAAATTCTATTTCTGGTTCTGAATTTTCTTCATTTTAAAATAATTTGGAGAAATTTTGATTCTATTTTCTAATTTTAATCTCCATTTTAATTTCGAGTAATTTATAATTCCTTGTTTTAAGGTATTTTTTACTTGAAAAATTATAAAAATTAGTAAAAATTCTGAAAAATCACAAAAACAATAAAAAGTCTACAATAGAAAATATTTTATTTTCTTAATTTTGACTATTTTAATTTTATTTATATCTATTATAGTCTCTCTGGTATATATACTCTTTATATAGCTTTATATATATATATATATTAAAAGAAAAGAAAATAACAAAATCAGAAATTAAAATCAAAATATAAAAATATAAAATCAAAAAAATATAAAAATAAGATAAAATAAAAAATCCACAAAAGTGTAACTTGGCTAAGTGTTTGAGAAGAGATTTGGTGCTTTGATTTATATCTTTCCTGCTCTACTCCTTTGCTTCTTGTGTTCGACCCCTACTTGCTTGCTATTATACAATCTTAGTAGGGTATAATAAATTTTAACTCTTGCTTTTAGTTGCTTAAATTACTTGTGTGGCTTAATTTTAAACGACGAGAGGCTTTGAGTAGTCGCCTCGGTGACAGTGAGCCTGATTTGTCAGACCATTACTTAGCAACTCCCATCCTATCATTTTTCAAATGGGAAGCTCTGGTTGGTTTGAGCTGAAGTACGATTTGATCACATCAAGCACTCTAAAATAACTGCTCAAGTTGGTAACAGTCACATAACATAGACAATACCAACTAATATTGCGATCGCAATTACAAGGTTTAAACAAAAAAGCTGATTCTCAATACCAACGAACCGCTTCTCCAGTCTGTCCATTCACTCCCATCCTTTGTCCATATGCTTCTCCATCTTGTCTAATTTTGTATTTGTTACATCCATCCGTTTCTCGACATCGTTCTTTAAATGCGTTAATATGATACTTTAGCTCTACGGTGTTGTGATTGACATCATCAACCCAAATAAAGAAATGGCATGAATCTCGTTCCTCCATGACAAAATAATATCAAATTAGACAATGGTATCCATGATTTGTTATTTACACTATATCTGCTACAACATAAATATATACCTTCCATTTAGGACATTGTAAAATCGTCTCCCCTTACTTGCCTCTTTTTTAGAGGCATATGTCAGTGCTTTCAATCGACAATAGCAATTGACATCAAAGGGTGACTTCCACGACGATCCGGAAGATACACAATCACTCATCTTTTTACAGAATTACCTACATGAAAATCAAACACTTTTTACATGACATGGTATTTTTGTTAGTTATCTATCTAAACAACAATTTTGGATGAAATGTAAGTTGATTTTTTCTCAATCAACAACCCAACCAAAAGAAAATGTATTGATGGTAGAGTTAGCCGGTTGTTCACATGTCCAATTTATTCATTGTGAGTACTTATAGAGGTTACATCAATAAGATTTTAAACACAACAGGCAATGTTGGCCGACATCGTAATACTCACCCTCCCTGTTCGATGTCTCCCCCACCCTCCATGTTCCATATCTTGAACAATTTCTATATATCCTCA